>JAOVYX010022773.1:0-14229 GCA_035668315.1 Drosera spatulata
TTAATTTTCCTCACGATCAAACACACATAACACACACCATGCACACTCTTCTTTAACTCTTCCCATTTAATTAACTAGCTTACTTCCTCTTTATGTAGATCCATTCTCTTGTGGAGAAAATGCTTACACTCATATCATATGCATTTCTTCCTCTTATCATTATCCTTTTCACAACTTCCTTTTGTAGAACTTGAATAAAGGAGGAGGGTTTTTTCTTTCTGTCAAATTCATCGATGAGTACAGCCTATATCTTCCTTATATAGATGCATGAAGATTTCCTAAATATTTCCTAACTTATCAGCTAATGGAGGAAACATATTTATCCTAAGAAACTAAGTATATATGCTAATAAACCATAATTACTAACTCGCTCCAACACCTTTTCCCTTTCTTCTCTTTTTCTCGAGAGACAAGCAGGAAGCTTTGAGCTTCCATAAGGCATGCCGCTTCTATCCCCGGCTAACCTAATCACGACCAGTGGCCATCCACCTCCAATGACAACCATAGACTATCAAAAGAGGTAAGTGGAACAGGTGGGCAAGCCTCAAGGGATGCAATGAGGTGATCATGACTCCTCAACAAAGACGACCACGTTAACGAACACAGATTAATTACCATGGTCGTCATAACTCCAGGGACAAAAAATCCCGAGGAGGAGACAACAATGATGAAGCTCCTCATGTCGATCATAGTTATCAGAATCGGACCGGTCATCGACCTCACCGAAGTCCCGGATCAATGGATCACTAGTTCAACCGGTTAAATCGTCAGTTCGATTATTTTGATATTATATTATTTATATTAATACTAATATATTCTTTTTGATCAAAATACGTATTTATAAGAGTTACATGAGTAAAAATATTATATATATATATATAGATAGATAGATATATAAACTATATGTATATTTTTTATATTTTATGAATATAGTTTTTAGGATCATTTCACGGTTGAACCGCTCGGGTTTTTACCCAGGTTTGATCGGTTTTGACCGGATCAATCCGAGTCATCAGGTCATGGCTCAACCGGTTGAACCGACTGGATCGGTCCGTTTTTAATAACTTTGATGTCGATGCTTCCCATGGTGAGTCACGAGCCAAAGTAGGAAGCAACTAGGCGAAGAAAAATCAGCCACGAAACATGTTCATCTTCTTGGCTCGTCTCCATCGATGACAGGGCTAGAAGATGACAATGACACATCTGGGGAAATGACAATGGCTTCAATTTGAGGTATTGTCGCCGTCGACCACCACATCGTCATCATCCTCCGTCGCCTCCTCCTCCTCCTCTATCTTCCAAGGCGGCCCCGTCGCTGCCACTACCACTTTCTTTTTTCAGGAACGGTCCCCGCCTCCTTCGCTGCCCCCAACGAAATTAGGACCTCAATTATCTCGAATTCCTAAGAAAGCAGCGATTCCAATGCCACCGGCACGTCCACCATTATACCAAGGAGCAATGGATGAAAGATGACGATGATGATGTCGACGGCTAGTCGTTGGCAGCATGGAATGATGAGGCCAAGAGAGATGAGACAGACAGGGGTAGGGTAGGGATGGAGGGATAGTTTGGGGTTTTTTTTTTCAATAAATTGGAATCTCATGGGAATTAAAATGGGTTGGTGGTATCTTTTTCAAATAAAATTTACGAGTGGTATCTTTCGTGAATTCTTCTTATATCCTCATCTATATAAGATGGGTTGTGTATTGCTTGATGAAGATCTATACCTTCTTCTTAAATTTACCATTTTTATCCATTTGTTGTATCTCTCTAAGTCACATTACAATCACCACAAAAACGAAGAAAACACCCATATAATTATCTAAAGTAAGAGGTTTAGAGAGGAAGAGAGTCCTCATCACTATCATGTTGGTTTTTTATACAGTTCATGTTGGTTGTGATTGTAGTTCATATGGTTTACATTATAGTTCATATTACTTTAATACAGTTCAAAGGGTTCTTTTATAGTTCTTATAAGTTTTTTTTGCGGTTCACATATTTCATAGATGCACTTCATATTAGTATGCATTATAGTCCATATTGATTTGTACTAGGTTATATGTGCAATCCATCTAATTGTGTAAAAATTGATCAACAAAACTTTAAATAAGGTTATATTCATAGTCATGTAGTTAGGCAAAGAAGTAGGATAGTCAATACAATCTAGGTGTGCACAAAGAATCATAGATGGGAGTCAATGATGTAATATTCTGATCACCAAATGCATTTGATGTAAAGGATTCAGGATAAGCAAGGTGAGATGGATATGGACAGTAAAAGAACCAAGGATTTGTCAGGAGGAGGATCAAGTACTCAAGGATTCAATCAAGTAACAGAGTGTAGGAGACTGAGTGCAGTATTGCTTGCAATAAAGACAGAAGCCAACAGACTAAGGATGCAGCAGGGGTGGCAGGTGTAGGAAGGAGGATCAGAATAACAGTCAAATTGATGATTCAAAATTTCAAATCAATACTAGGTTAAAACTTATATAAAAGGAACCTTGTCAAAATGAGAAAAAAATTACAAGGAATAAAACGACAACTGTCAACATATGAGTACAGTTACGGGTTCTGATTTTCTTAGCGTATAAAAGAAGATCCATTTCAGACACAGAATGTTGACGATTGTAGATAATTGGTTAAAGTTATGAAGGAAATAATTCATTATCAAAGTGCAATCGTTGTGATGAACTGAATTGAAGATTGAGAAAAAAGAAAAAAGTTCTCTAGCTTGGTTCAAGAACACGATTGTAGTAGAGTCGAGAGTTGACCTATGCAAAGAGTTGCTTGACCGATCTTAGCAAGTTCGTAGTAGTTTGTAAGAGGTAAACTGTAAGCCACAAACAATCTGATAGTGAACTACCTCTTGAGTTTGACTACATTGGTCATCAAGGGAAGACTAGACCAAGCCTCATTGGTTATTTGACTACGTTATCTGAATCAATATAAATCACGGTGTTCTTTATTGTCTATTTTATATATTTTATATCTTAGAACTGCTAGAAATACATCTCAGCCACAAACTAAATCTCTTATGTAGACTAATTCCAATGGTCTATAGTATAACAGTTTACATATCAACTAAGCTTGGTTGCATACTGTTATTTATAGAAAGAAATTTTTGAATATCTAATTCAACCCCCCTTCCCTATCTCCTTCTATGCTATATCATTGTATTTTGAGAATCACAGTTTGATTTTAGTCCTTATTATTTACATGTATGTCCCTACAAAATATCTTTTTCTGAACAAGAAACATTAGTTATCTGTCTTTAAAGCTGTGGCATATAGAATAACAATTGATGTATCCCATACTTACATCTATAAATTATTATAGCTATGAAACTTTCGAGGAACTTCCTCACTGAGTCACATGCAGAGTGCTGGGTCGGCTCTCCTTTTTCTAGTAAACAATGGGGAATCCTTACGAACATCCTACCCGAGAGCTTTAACAATTAGATTCGACATACACGTCACCTTCGGATCACTACATTGGTTGATCAGATCCGAATCCAAATAATGAGGCTTATGTATGAAAGACACAAGTCTTAACTTGAGGGTTTTATTGCGTTATGTCCTAGAACACGCAAAAAGTTGATGACTACCTATGAGGCAAGTCTCTCCTTGAGGCTCCCTAGTGCAGGCGACGTCAAATTCAAAATTATTGACAAAGAATCCACTCATGTTGTGGATATTCTTGAAAGAACAATCACTTGCTAGGAATGACAAATGTCTGAGGTTCAGTACAGACACTCTTGTGTAACTATTGAAGCCAGGAGAGAACAATGCTCTCTGTATATTGATCCATATTTTACGATTGAGATGTATTCAAATATGTATAGCGAGGTAATCAATCCAATTCCTAAACAACCCCAACCTGATGTGTCATCTCATCTTATACAAATCAAAGCATCTGATGTTAATGCTCAGCTTGGACGTCGAGGACACATAAGGATTCCTTCATATAACACGCGACAAGTGACATTTAACAGGTGCAAGAGACCTAGACAAAGCAGACGAACGTGTCAATACCCTTTCGATGGAGAGTAGTTTGTAAGACTATTTATGATTTCTAAGACTTGTGGATAGTAAGAATTAATGGTTCTTAAGACTTGTGGTTTGTGTGAAAACCCAGGTTGATTTGTGGTTTATAAGACATTATGATTTGTAAGACTATTTATGATTTTCTCTTCAGTTCACGTTGGTGTTCTATGAATTTCACATTAGTTTTCTATGTAGTTCATAGAGCTTTCATATGCAGTTCATATTGGTTATCTTGTAATTCGTACTTTTTTTCTTTTGCAATTCATATTTAATATAGGAAATTTGAAGGCGATTTGAAATCAGCTTACTCAGGCTACCGCAAGCAAAAAAACAAAGTTCAAGCCGATTTTGCGCGACTCTTTCTCAAAAAAAAAAAAAAAAAAAAAAACAAGAAAATCAAATCTTAAACTAATTCAAACCTTTAAAAACTAACCCGTGTACAAATCGAACAAGATCCATATTCTTTCAACTTTTAAAAACAAACAAATTTTTGATATTTCTTCAATCACAAAATCGATTAGTTCATTCAATCTCTAAATTGATACACGAACAAAAAAAACCTATTCGCAAAAACTGTTTTCGGTTGAAATTTTGTTCAAATCGAGTAAAACTAGACCTTGGGAATTGAGATGAATTGGCGTTTTCTTTTCTGTCCTTGAATTTTTAGGCTTCATATTGGTTTTCATCAAGTCTCGTTTTCCTTCTTTTTAATCTCTCTCTCATAATCTCACTTTAATTTTTTTTATTTTTTTCGTATATTCATGTGTAAAAGTTTATATAATTTTGAAAGAACCCTGAAACACACGTTTTTTGGTTGCAGCAGTAGAGGTAGCTGATTTTAAATCAGCTTCGCCTTACCCATTTAATATTCTTGTTGTTCATTGTAGTTTTATCGCAGTTCATTGTAGTTTTATTTGTAGTTCATAATGATTATCTTGCAATTCATATTGGTTTTAGGGTTGTGTTTCGTATTGATTTTTGATGTACTTTAAGTTGTACATATCGATGTACATTGTTGAGTTGAAACACATGTAAGAATAGAATTCCTAAGTATTTTTAGTCTTTTATTTGATATGAAGGTTATAGTTCATGTTCTACTTTGTTTAGTTTGCCTACACCAAGACATGCTTTATGATAGTGATGAGTGCAATTCATATGTCAACATTCTTAGTGCATATGGTAGTTTGCTTGATGATCAGCATCTATACTTAGCATATTACTTGTATAAAATAATTATGATCCTTACAATAATTTTAATTGATTCGTACTTTCAAATTTTGATGCAGTTCATACTGTTAGTTTTAATGTTCATATCGTTAATATCACTGTATTTCACAACAGGTTCATATTCGATTCCACTGCAGTTCATGTTGTACTCACTCACAGTTTATATTGATTTTAAGATTGTGTTTCATTTTGATTTTCGATACAATTATGTTGTAGATATCGATGTATATTGTTGAGTTGAAACACATGTAAAAATAGAATTCATCAATATTTTTAGTCTTTTACTTGACACGGAGGTTACAGTTCATATTCTACTTTGTATGTAGTTTGCCTACACCAAAACGTGGTTTATGATAGTGATAAGTGCGGTTCATATGTCAATATTCTCAATGCATATGGAAGTTTACTTGGTCAGCATCTATATTTAACATATTGCTTGTCTAAAATAATTATAATCCTTATAATATTTTTTATAGTTGTAGATCAACACTTAATTCATACTTTGAATATTGATGCAGTTCATATTGCTAGGTTTAATGTTCATATCATAAATTTTGTTGCACATGATAAACTATTAGGACAATTCATATTGCTTGTTTTGTTGTACAAAACGAACAATGTTATGTTTGATGGCACTAAATGATATCTGTTGTCATAACTTCAACAATAATTGTATGAATGAGTGTTCATCAATCATATTTGTTTACTATGTCCTATCAAACAAACCATGTGTAAACTTCTTGTTGGCATGCACTATGAGCTATCCAAAACTGTCTTAACTACAAACTACTACACTTTTAACAGTTACACACAAAGCACGAGAACAGGAAGTATAGAGTGTAGAATGTGATCTTAAGGAATAAAATATAATCACACACAGATAAAATGAACACCCTCACGAAATCATGATCCGAATATATATCCTTAATCACAGCCAACTCAAACAAATTCACACAAAAGTTTACCCTCTTAGTATTTTTCTCGACACCATCATAACCTCGTGAACGTATCACTCTCGATCCTACAGTAGGTGCTAACATTCGCTCCTGAAGAACGGAACCCAACGATTAAAGAAATATGTTCCTTCATCATAGGAATAAAAATATTTTCTACACCCATTGTCAATCCTAACGGCTCTACGGTTATTTTGTTGAGAATTGCTTTCAACCTACAAACACTAATTAATAACTCTGGGGTGTCAAGAAAACAAAAAAATGGATTTTTGATACCTCGGAGAGGCATTCATTCGATACAACCCTCTTCAATTTCTACATTTGCTGGCTAAAATAGGAAATGGAGCATCGAGATTGTAAGAAAGTCAATCTCCAATCAGGTTTCGACTTACTGGTTTTCTTAGTCCTATTCTTCTTCTATGAACTGTACAAATCAAACCAAAGTAAAACAACATGCAACAAAAGCAAAATAGAGCAACCAATGCGAATCCGAAAAAATAACATGCAACAAAAACGAATCGATATATACCTAGCGGAGTCTTTGGTGGTGTTTTTCATGGGTACATTCTTCTTCTCCTTCTTCCCATGAGTATGCACCTTCTTTTGGCTCACATCTTGGTTGGAATCACTATGCCTTCGCTCAGTCTCTTCGTACGAGGCATTGGGTATCAAATTGGAAGAAATTAAGCTTCGGATTTGGATTCAATTGGAGGATGAAAGGGGAATTCCTTTGAACTTGAGTATGCAACTTGAGTGATTAATTTGGGTGAATTGGGTAGTTCGATTATGTGTCAAAGTTTGCTTTTTTTCTTTTTTTTTTCTTCTTTTTTTTTTTTTGAACTTGGGTGAAATGAATAGCTAGAAGGAGATGATGGTGTAGGATGAGTTGTGAAGTGGGGTTTGGTTGGGTTTGTTAAGTATGGTTGGTGATTAGAGAGTAGAAATGCACGTTCGACCTTGTTTTCTTCTTGGTTTTCTACGCGTCTTTAGGCTACTTGTGCATTTAAATTGTGTTTTATATCTATCCTTGAGTTGATTCATACATTTTCATGTTTTGTTTTCAAGGGGAGCAAAACAAGCCCAAAAACGTCGAAAACAGAGGTCAAACAGACATAAAAAGGTCCGAACCGAAACAGGACGACGAGATGATCCAAAAAGTAGGGCGCCGCGCTATGGGAGGTGCGCAGCCTCCTTGGTCTTCCATATAAAAGCATCATCACTCCCCACTTTTTGGCATCTTGTGATTTTGCCTAATAGTTGGTGAGTTTTGGTGATTATTTGGGTATTTTTATCATCAAATCATCACCATTGAAAGGGAAAGAAGATCAAAAAAGATTATGGATCATTCTACATCATCGTATGTAGGGGAGATCATCCGTGGTTTACCTTTTCCCTTGTTATTTTTGAGAGATTGATGATTATGGTTTGTATGCGCATCAAGTGTTTAATGATTTGCCTTTGCCTCCGAATCACGAGATAAACTCTCGATTAAGGTTGTGATTTAGTTTGAATAGTGTTATGATCATTTTCATAATTTGACTTAGTTGCTCGTTCATCGTTTATGGTTGTGGGGCGGTTGTTGAACTTAGTGCCTCGCTTGATTGATCACCTTGCGTTGATCTTGTTCTTTGCATCGATTCCGAGAGGATAGGTGTAAACGTGACTTAGGCAACCTTCACCTTGAGTTGACGCAGGGTCAAGAGACCGCTTACATGACTCTCATAGTAGTTTAAGGGGAACCATCGTGCGCAACACTCAGTAGTTGCATTAACATCTCGTAGAGATGCGTTGAGTTTATGCCTAGCGAGATTTACCTTAGACCTCGAGAGGGACTAAGATATAGCTTAGGGATTCTCGATTAACAACCTAAATATCTAAAGAACAATTAGATTAGAGTAAACGGAATGATCATACGCTAGGATAACGAAGTCACGATCCTATCTTCACTTTCATATCACTCGACGTTTAACTTAGCGCATAGCCTAGTTTAGCATTTTCTTAGTTTCATTAGCTTAAATCCATATTCGATTACTTTAGTTTGATCCATTTAGGACTACATTCGTCGATCTGTAGGAGCCTAGTTCCTCTTGTGACAATACTCTTACTATCCTCTTATTACTTGATAAACGACACGTACACTTGCGTATTGCGAATTAATAAACACTTAAAGTTAGGTTAGAAAGGGAGGGGTAAAGTTATTCTTTTAGGTGAAAATAAACCAAAACAATAACCAAACTTTAATAGGGTACTAGGATGTATGTTAAAAGATTTTGGACACTAAATTATCAACTGAAAGTCAATTGAGGATTTTTCATTAATTCTCTCTTATTTTTAAAAGGTAAGGGTAATATTGGTATGATTTATTTTTTATTTATTGAAAATTGTATATATAGGTAATAAAAAAATTATGCTGTACTTATAGTGATAAATAAGATTGGGAAAAAAGACTTATGATGCAGTTTCTCTTGTAATGTTTATAGGACATCAGAAAATATCAAGTGTTGCAATCTTATGGGGAGAAAGGGAGTAATTTCTTTTAAAAAATTAAAATAAACATGAAATTCATTCAATTACTTATATCAGTCACAAAAAGTATATAAGAAATTAATATTAAAATTTTGAATATGTAAATAAACATAAGAATGAATACGTAAAAATATAATGAAGAGGGATAAGAAAAATCATTATGGAAACTTTGTTTTGTGATTGAATAAAAATTTGAATCTTTATAATATAAAATAACACTTCGACATTGTATAATAAGGAAACATATTAAAAAAGTGTTGAGAATAGTCATGCTTCATCGTCCCTAACCATTACCCATTAAGGCTTTCATTTCACATTCACTACCTTTAATTCTCTTGCTTTATTTTGTTTTTTAAGTTTTTATTTCATAGAATTTTATACTAAAATATATATATCGTAACGACACATACTTTTGAGGTGCTTCATTTGTTAATAGCCATTGATGATCATCAATCTTCGAATTTGATTGTTCAACAGGAAAGGGGAAGAACACGAGAGGGGAAAACCAAAAAGGGGTAAAGTTTTTATTGAATGAAAATCATTAGTCAAACCCGTACAAGTCATCACCTATATATATATATACTAATTTCAGGACAATTACTATTTTGCCTTTCCCTTAATTTACTAATTACATTCTTTATCACAAACTAAACTAACCTATACAAAGGACTACTAAACCATACGATACAATCAAAAATAACAAATTTACTCACATGATCGATCAGGAATGATGCATTCTCATCATTCCTCTAACACCCCTCCTCAAGCTAGTGGAGGAGTGAGCATGAAAGACCATATCTGGCTTGCAGACATGCTGGCATAACTCCCATTTTGTTCAATAGGTACTGATGCTACGAGGATGACAAGGGCTTCGTCAGTACATCAGCAATCTGCTCCTGTGATGGCGCATAGGCCACTGAAAGCAACCTGTCCAGCACTTTCTCCCTCGTGAAATAACAGTCTATTTCAATGTGCTTTGTCCTTTTGTGAAATACTGGGTTTTGTGCAAGGCTGAAATGTTATCACAATGTAAACAAACAAGAAGCAAGTTAGACACATCAAGTTCAGACAATAAACGAACCAACCAAACCACTTCTGAGGCTGGGAGACATGGTTTTGTAATCAGTCTCGGATGAGAACTTCGATACGCTTCCTAGTTTCTTTGATTTCTAGCTAACAGGTGAGTTCTCTAGGAGCAGAACATAGCTTGTTACTAATCTCCTGGAGAATGGACAAGTGACAATCGGAGTCACTATAAGCAAACTGAGTTCATTAGACCCTTTAAGCAGTATATCTTGTCCTACACTACCTTTAATATGTCTGAGAAGGTAATGCAATGCAGAAAGGTGGTTGAGTAGAATTCTACATGACTTGATTAAGTATTCGTATTGCATAACAAATATCTGGTTTGGTATGTGTAAGAAAATTCAATTTCGAATCCATACCATATATATTTTAGGGTTTTAAGAAAGTGAGAAGCATCTACCATGATTCCCGATTAAAAGTAAGAGGAGTAGCATGTACCTTGTCACCTGGAAGGGAAAAATTCTTCAGAAGCTCTTGAGTAAATTTTCTTTGGCTCTACACAATATTATTAGTGGAATAAATAACGTCTATTCCTAAGAAGTAATATAAAAGCCCTAGTCTTTATGCTAAACCAGTCATCCAGGAGTTGTTTTAGGTTATTGGTACAACCCACATCGGACCTATAATCAAGATATCATCTACATATACAACTACTGCATTCATGTGTTCTAGAATCCTTTAAATGAATAAAGAGTAGTCATATTTTTTATTGACTGAAGGCATGTAATTTCAATGTCTCACATAACTCATCAAACCATTGCTTAGATGCTTGTTTCAAAGCATAAAGAGATTTTTTGAGCTTAAATACTTTGTTTTCTGAATTCATGAGTCTAGGAGGTGCTTTCATGTATACCTCTTCATGTAGGTCCCCAAGCAAGAAGGCATTGTTTACATCCAATTGATGACCGCCCAATACTTGCTTTCTGCTAATGCAATCAATGTCCTTATGATGGTCATCTTGACCACAGGTGAAAATATTTCGTTGAAATCCTCACCAAACCTCGAAGAGTATCAAATTGCCACAAGTCTTGCCTTGTATCTTTCAAGGTTTCCATCTGCCTTTAAGTTGATCTTGAAGACCCTTTTCAAACCAATAGCCGTTTGTCCTACAGGCAAACTCACCATATCCCATGTTTTGTTTTTATTTATAGCTTCTAGCTCTATTCATTGCTTTAATCCATTTTGGGTTATTTCAGCTTCTTCATTGGATTTGGGCTCATGAATGTTATCTAGAGACATGATTTTTTCTTGTGCCTTACCAGAGAGGCAATGAAATTTGATGAGATTCTCTAAATGAAAAGGAATATAATGCTCATAATCTTTTAAATAACATGGAGTTTTAATTCTTGAGGACAGTCTGTGTCCATTTTGTGGTGTATGACTACCATAATAGATGTCCCCTCATTAGTATGGAATCCAATACTTGAGCCATTTTGTGGATCAAGATATGGAGGAGACTATGATGTATTAGAATCCAACCCATATATTTTTTAATTTCCATTTTCACGGGCAAGGGAATGGACTGTGACTCTTTATTATTGAGAAAGGGAAACACTGACTCACAAAACATTACATCCCTAGACTCAGATTTAGCACCTTGTATACCTTTTTCCCATAGACATATCCCATAAAAACACAGGGTATCCCCCTTGGAGAGAATTTATCTCCTGCTTAAGGCAAAAGAAGAAACGAAACTATGACATCCAAAAGATCTAAGATGCATATAGCTAGGTTTTCCCCAGTATCGAATTTCATGGGTATTCTGTAGTTCAAAACAGCTGAAGGGAGCCTATTTATAATATAAGTAGCTGTCAAAATGTATTCCCCCAAAATTTAGTAGAAATATTGGACTGAAAATAAATTGCTCTTGCAATTTCAAATAAGTGTCCATGCTTTCTTTCCACTACTCCATTTTGTTGTGGAGTATACACACAAGTGGTTTCATGCACAATACCTTTCAAGTTAAAAAATTCAATTTCTTCTAGGCCATAAAACTCAATTCCATTGTCAGTCCTTATTTTCCTTACTTTCTCATTGAATTGCTTTTCAACAATTTTAACAAATGATTTCAGAAGGAAAAGTGTGTTACTTTTATGTGACATTAAATGGACCTAAGTTGTTTTAGAAAAATCATCCACAATGGATAGAAAATATCTAAATCCTTGATGTGTGGTATGTTGATAAGGTCCTAAGTATCAACATGTAAGAGTTCAAGAACCCTTTTTGGATTTTATTGAACTGGTCTGAAAAGGCTGCTGGTGATGTTTTGCCTTAGAGCATATAGTGCATACTGAAGAAGATTTATTGTTCCAAGAGATAGAATTTCGATGTGTCTAGCTAATTCCAAGGGTATATGACCAAGTCTAAGGTGCCATACATCACTATCAGACTGAGTCATAGCAGATGCACATCCTACAGAAAAAGATTCAACTTGTTTCCATTTTCAGCCAAGGTCTTTGTCATATAATAAAGACCCTCCTTGTGCTTACCAAGCACCACTTGCCTCCTCATTAAAGGGACCTGGAGGAGACAAGTTTTAAAATTAAAAATCACTTGTCGGAAGTCTCAAGTGTCAATTTGCTTATAGAGAGTAAGTTGAATTGGAACTTAGGAACGTACAGTACATTCCTTGAGGTTATTCCTGGTGTTAATTTTATTGTTCTAGTATGCATCACATGTACCCTCTTGCCATTAGACATAGTTATATAACATTCATAAGGCACAAGACTATAGGATTCGGATAAGCTAAGGTCTGGGGTTATATGGTCACTAGCATCACTATCTAAAATCCCGTCAATAGCATTGTTAAAAGTAAATAAATAGGCTTCCATATCTGCCAGCATTGACTGAGCATTTTGTGTCCCGAGATTTAATCCAGCTTGGCCTTCTTGTGCTCCAATCCTCCCAAGAAGTGTCATTAGTTGACCAAATTGCTCCTTGCTTAATCCAGATTCTCCTTTCACCCCAGAAAATTCCTTATCAGCCTCTCTTATTACGATTTTAGTATCCTTTGATTCCTCAAAGTATGATTCTTATTCAATGGACCCGTGTACACTTCTAGCAGCCCTCTTTCCTTTGTTATTTCCTCCTCCAGATGAATATTCATGCCGTTTATAGCTTTTTTCAATCAAATGTCCTTATTTCTTGCAATATCGACAAAACATTTGTGATTTCTTTTCCAAATTTTTTTCCACTGCTCGTTCCCTTGAGTTAGCTCTTCATGATCTACTCATTATTCATGTTAAGAGATGCATATTCATTCTAAATGAAAGGCATGTTGTACGCATCTCTTTTGTTTTTCTTCTTGCAAAACCAATTGATAAGCGTGGGACACTGATGGCCAAGGACTTACCATAAGTATCACATCTCCTTTTTTGCAACTAAAGTAGACCAAGATTTATTTTTATTTATTTTTTTAAAAAAAATCAAAGCTTTCCGATTAAAAGACAGATTTTCATATTTGTTAAAATTTCTTAAGATTTGTAAGGATTTAATGTAAAATTTATTTCAATATTTACATTCTCGCTCACACTCTGTAAAGTGCTCCCGTCTCCTTTAGTCCGTCATGTCAATCGTCAGCGTCGAAAGTCCGTCGTCATCAAAGCATCGTTAGTCCTCTATCGTCAGCATGTCGTCGTCCATCGTCCTCAGTCCATTGTCGTTAGCCCGTCGTCATCAACCCGTTGTCGTCAGTTCGTCGTCGCTATGCCATCGTCCGTCGTTAGCCCGTCGTTGTCAGCCCGTCATAGTCAGTTAGTCGTCGTCAAGAAAATGATCTTTTAATTGATTATGAAATATTTAATAAAAATAAAATTATAATTGAATATTTTTATATAGTTAAAACTCTATAACGATATCTATCAAGAATTTTCTCTAAACCTTTCAGAGTAATTTCTTCCGCAACGCTACATTATCTTTCCTTTTATAAAATCTCCATTTCACCTGATATAATATGAGGGCTTTAACGTTTCATCGTTCGTTCCCACTATACGCATGGGTTTAGGGAGGGAGTGTATGTCATGACATACATTTGTCTAGTGAGAAATGAATGATTAAGATTAAAACAGTAGAAATAAATAGTTGAGATTAGAATATAATTTTTTAATCTTACAAATTCATAAAAATATTCCCAAAACATACCACCCGAAAAAAAAAAACCCAAACTCATACAATTTTAACTTTGCACTCTTCTCTCCCCTTCGTTTCCTTTCCGCCGACCCCAAATCTTCATCTCCAATCTTCAAATTAAACAATCGTCGTCCGTCTGTCATCATCATCATAATCAATTACAGCATCGCAATCGAACCCAAACTGTTTGTGGATCTGATCTCTTGAAGTTATCGAACTTCTAAATTTTTGTATAGGTGAGCTGTTGATATCATCTTTGGTTCTTCC
>JAOVYX010022774.1:0-14227 GCA_035668315.1 Drosera spatulata
TACCGAAAAGGAAGGTGCACCTTGTTGGTATAGGTAGTACTATCAAACCATTTAAGCATTTCCTTGGGGTATTACAAGAAGACACCTCCTAAAACTCCTTAGTTGAATGGCATAGTTGAAAAGATGAACAGAACTTTGGTGAAGAAAGTGAGATGTTCGATTGCAGATGCTAAACTTCCAAAATCATTTTGGGGTGAAGCATTGAACTTTGTCGTTGATGTTTTCAATCTTTCTTCGATAGTTGTTTTCGATGGTGCTGTGTCAGATAGGGTTTGATACGGTAAGGATGTTTCCTACGATCTCTAAGAGTATTTGGGTGCAAGATCTTTGTTCATGTTCCGAAGGATGAAAGGTCCAAGTTAGATGCCAAAACTCGTGAATGCATCTTTCTTGAATATGGTTCTGATGAGTTTGACTATAGGCTTTACGATCCAATTGAAAAGGAGATCGTCAGAAGTAGAGATGTGGTGTTCATGGAGGACCAGACAATAGCAGATATTCGGAGGACAGAGAAGACAATATCCCGAGATTCTGACGACAGTATTGAAATTGAAGTGATCCCGACTATCGATTTGCAAAAACAAATTCAGGATGAGGTTTTTGATGAGGTTCCAGATCAGCTTTGGAATAATGTTCAGCTTTAGTTTGAGGAACCAGAAGGGGTTCAGGCACAGTACGACCAGCAGGGTGCAGATGGGTTTGATGTTCAACCAGAGGATACCGTTGATGTTCAGCAGCAAGCGTCGACAGTTCTGCCGGCTACTGGTACGAGAGAGTCTAATAGAGTTCATACAACGTCCATGAGGTACTCGTCTGATGAGTATGTATTGTTGATAGATTCAGATGAGCTTGAATCTTTTTAAGAAGCCGTTGCTGATGAAAACAAAGCTAAGTGGAAGGATATAGTGCAAGACGAGATGAATTCCTTGCATGAAAATCATACATATGACTTGGTGGCTTTATCGAGAGGCAAGAAAGTTTTGAAGAATCGTTGGATTTACAGGTTGAAGCATGATGGGAATACTTCACAGCTGTGATACAAAGATAGATTGATCGTAGAGGATTTTATTCAGAAAAAGGGGATTGATTATGATGACAACTTCTCACCAATTGGTAAGAATGCTTCCAGAATCTAGAGGTTGAAGCAGCAATTAGCAATTCTCGATGAAAGATTTAGAGTCAGCTAAACAGATTCTAAGTATGAGAATCAGCAGAGACAGAGAAGACAGATGACTATGTTTGTCTCAGGAAAAGTACATTCAGAAGGTATTTCAGAGGTTCAAGATGGATCAGGCTAAAGTTGTGAGCACTTCTCTTGCTACATACTTTAAGCTTAGCTAGAAAAAATGTCCGTCAAATGAAAAAAGTGAGGAAAGAGATGGAAAACGTTACTTATGGTTAGTGGGTAGTTTTATGTATGCAATGGTTTGCATTAGGTCAAACATAGCTCATGCAATGGGAGTTGTCAACAGATATACTTCTAATCCCGATAGAATGCACTGGAATGCACTGAAGTGGGTTCTTAGGTATCTCCGCGGTTCTTCTAGTTTGAAACTTTCATTTGGGAGTGATGATCCATTTTTCCTTCATTACACAGATTCAAATATGACAGGGGATGTTGATGGCAGAAAGTGTACCTTAGTGTATTTGATCAGTTTTGCAGGGGGAGGTGTTGCTTGGCAGTTCAGAGTACAGAGATGCGTTGCTTTGTCAACTATAGAGGCAAAATTCATCGCAGCTATAGAGGTGTGCAAAGAGTTGCTATGAATGAAGGGTTTCACACGGGAACTTGGTTTTAGTCAGGATCGATATACTTTACTATGTGACAATCAAAGTGCTATACAACTTGCGAAAAATTTTACTTTTCATTCAAGTTCTAAGGACATTGATATGAGGGATCACTGGACACGGGGCTCACTAGAGGCAAAGGAGGTATCGCTCGAGAAGATTCACACCGACGATAATGGTGCAGATATGTTGACTAAAGATCTTCCAAAAGAGAAGTTCAAGTTCTATCGACGCCTCGCTGGCATGGTTTTCACTTGATTCATTGTTATTGGAATCTTCTCTTTGGGTTGGAGGGAGAGATTTGTTGGACTAATAACTAGTCATTGTCTAACCCATGTCCCATCCCATGTTTTTATTTACCTTCCATGTGTGTATGTTTTATCTATAGGAAAGGGGCAATAAGATCTGCACAGGAGGGACAGTCGGGTACAACATATAACACACAAACATAGGAACAAGACAATGAGCAAAAGAGAGAGAACAAGGAAAAAATTGGTCTGTACGGCTAGAGGAAACAGTCGGATCAAGGGTTATCCATGGTCGGATCAAGTTGATTTTTGATGAGCGTGTACAAGACATCTTGTTCTTCGTATTCAATGGTTGGATCGTTGATCGGGATTCCGTACGTTCGTCAATCCAGCCTCAAACAGTAGCCGACAGTTTTGGATGATTTCATTCCATCTTCTCTTATTGTTGTTGCTATTGCTATTAGATCTTCATGCATATGTGAATCCTATCATTGTTGTATTAGAGGCGTTGTCGTCTTCATTGTGGTGATTTTTAGGTTGTGTACCTAGAGGATATTGATTTTGTACTAAAATCGTGATAGTGAAGTGTATTGGGTGGATTTCGAGATCGGTCTCGTGGTTTTTACTCCCTTCATTTTGAGAGGTTTTTCATGTTAAAAAGCTTGTGTTGTGATCGTGTTATATTTATCAGATTGCATATTGTTCTTGAGTTGATTGAAATATTTCCTCACAAATTTAAGCAAATCTGAAAAGTTATGATCTTTCCTCAACAGACCCTTATTTACTTTTAAGCACTTACGATGCAACTTGACTCTCTCTTACACCCATTAGGAGAAGTCAGTGCCAACAATTTTTAAACCTGTCCCTAGAAAGATTCTTCTTAGTTGTTGGATTTTACTTAATGAACGCTGACCACAGGTATACTCCTGTTTATTATTTGAAACATGTACTAACCGGCATTCCTATGCTTGATTGTTAGTCATTCGTTCCCATTTGATGCATAGCATATACCAGCTTCTGACTGTAGTTATACTTAGCCCACTATTTTTTACTTTCAAAATCTGTTCTTCGTAATGGTCCACATACACTTTGTAATAGATGAACTCAACTGAAGCTTCTATCGTTGAGTGTTACTTCCTCCCTCCCACATAAATTGCATTCACATATATTTCGAGATTTAATTTAGTACGATCTAACATCGTTTTTTATAAAATTATTGTGAAACATTAATGATAAATTAACATATGAACTTTAATTCTGAGTTAATTTAAGATTTTTTTGATATCGTTAAGAATAAGAAGGAAACACTTCGAATAACATATCATCGTAATTTATATGGGATGGAGGAAGTATGTTGTAAGCATCAAGGCGCACTTACAATTCTGTATACGTATATGCAGGGATGTTTACTGCTAAAATTCTTACTTATGTGAGAACTACACTTGTTACTGCTTTCGTTCCAAATTGATTAAAACGTTTTTTTATTTAAGTCGTACCAAAATGAATGAAATGTTTTCATATTTGGAAATTTTTTTGACAGAAAACTATCAAAACACATGTACTTTGTATCACATTAATCCATCCCATCATTATTTCTTTTTTTTTCTTTCTCGTTTTTCTCTCTCACATATTCATAAGGATAAAAATATCATTACCTACTAAATTCAACACATACATAAATTCTTATGTCGGATCAAAATATTTCGATTAAATTGGGACGGAGAAAGTATAAGTCTTTCACGTCATTATAATAAATGACTATGTCTCCAATGAAAGTTATATGGGAGTGCCGTGTACTCCAGAAAAATAGGTGACAAACGAGATAATGACCTTGACTTTCCCCGACAAGCTGTTCCAATACTACTATAAATGTATTACATCAAGTCTTTCATTGATCAGTTTCTAAGATGAGTCAGTGAAAATGACATTTCCTTTACATGCCTTCTGCTTCGCACTATGGGGCATAGTTTGTTTCTCCCCTTCGATAGAATGCTTGTGTCATGAGGGTGAGAGAATAGCTTTGTTGCAGTTTAAGAATGCATTTTCCATCGATGAGCTCGCTCCCTACAATCCCGGGGCTTATCCCAAGACTGAATCCTGGAAACCGTCCGGGAACGGCAGTGATTGCTGCATGTGGGATGGTATTAGCTGTGATCCAAACAGTGGCTATGTGATCGGGGTTGATGTGAGCAGTAGCTTTCTTTATGGCACTATTGAACCTAATACCAGCATCCTCAATCTTGTTCATCTCCAAAAACTTATCCTTGCTGATAATAATTTTCTTAACTCCTCGATCCCCTCAGGACTAGGTCGTCTCACCAATCTAAGTCACCTTGACCTCTCTAGCGCTTCCTTTTCAGGCCTTATACCCACTGAAATCTCAATGCTATCGAATTTGGTTTACCTTGATCTTTCCTTGAACTATGATTTTTCAACTGGTGTGCTTTTGTTGAAACTTCATAAGGAAGCTTTTGCAAATATCTTTGTGAATTTGAAAAGACTAGAAGTACTCAATCTGAGTGAAGTAAGTATATCTTCTGAGATTCCTAAAACTTTCACAAATCTATCTTCCTTGACTGCATTTTCTTGTAGAGAATGTGGACTCCATGGTATTTTCCCAGAAAGTGTTTTCCAAATGCCAAATCTCCAGTTTCTTAGTGTTGGAGATAATGGAGGTCTTGTTGGTAAATTACCAAACTTCTGGAATAACAGTAGATTTCAAGTGTTGTCTCTCTTCAGCACAGGATTTTTCGGTTTAATTCCCATTTCAATGGGCAGCTTGAGTTTTTTAACAGAACTCAACTTAGGTGCCTGCAATTTTCAAGGAACCATTCCACAGTCACTTGGAAATCTCACCCAACTCAATGCACTGAGTCTAGGTGCTAATAACTTGACTGGTGAAATCCCATCATCCCTCGCTGCCCTTACTGATTTGGTTGCTTTGGTCCTCGAAGGCAACCATTTAACTGGCAGAATACCTGCTTGGATTTCTACGCTTGTGGAACTCAATGCCCTTACTCTTGGCCGTAACAACTTTGCTGGTCCAGTAGACTTCAACATGTTCCTTCAACTGAAGCAGCTTCAATATCTTAGACTACAAAATATTGAATTGGCATTTCCCGCAAAAACCTATCAGAGCAGTGTGTACCCTCAGTTTGGGGAGTTGTTTTTTCAAGGGTGTGGCTTGACCAGATTTCCAGACTTCTTGCGCAACCAAAACAGCTTGGTCAGCTTGATTCTTGATGATAACAAAATCCATGGGGCAATACCGAAGTGGCTGTGGAACATGAGTAGGGAAACCCTTGTGCAATTATCGATCAACTACAATTTTTTGACAGGTTTCGGTGAACATTCAATGTTTCTTCCGTGGGCCAACCTTTACAGCCTTACCTTGAATGGAAACAACTTAATGGGATCTTTCCCTCTTCCGTCTCCGTTGCTGGTCGATTATGAACTTTCTGATAATGAACTTAGTGGTCAGATCCCATCCTTGATATGCAATTCAACTTTGCAATACCTAGACCTATCTCAAAATCGACTCAGCGGAGAAATTCCTCAATGTCTGGGCAACCTCAGTTCTCTTTGGTTCTTGTTGCTGCAGCAAAACGATCTTCATGGTTCAATCCCTGAAGGGTTTCCAGAAGCATGTGAATTGCGAATGATCAATTTGCGGAGTAACAGATTCGAGGGCAGAATACCAAGATCACTGGCGAACTGCTCTTTCCTTGAGGTTGTGGACTTGGGTGGCAATCAGATCAATGATGTGTTCCCTTCCTGGTTTGTACATCTTCAGAAGTTGCAAGCTCTTGCTTTAGGATCAAACAATCTGCATGGTATGATACCGGCGAAACTTGGGACTGGTTTCCCGGAGTTGCGGATAGTTGATCTTTCTGCCAATGCTTTTACTGGTTATTTAGCTAATGAGCTTTTCCTTAGTTGGCCTGCCATGCGAGCTGAAGCAACAGAACGAAGTTTTATGTTTTCGACTATGTATAGGTTTTTCGATGGTGATCGCATTGTGGGTACTGTGAATGATTCGTTCCCGTATTCAATCACAATTACAGACAAAGGTGAGGAAAGATCATACCCGGAGATTATGAATGTACTTGTAGTTGTTGATCTGTCGGACAACAGATTTGAGGGAGAGATTCCGGGGTCCCTCGGGAATCTGCTTGGACTACAGGCTCTCAACCTCTCTCACAACAATCTTACGGGGAGCATCCCATCTTCCTTGGCGAAGCTGTCGCAGCTGGAATCCTTGGACCTTTCCAGGAATATGTTGTCTGGTAACATTCCTCAACAGCTAGCCATGCCATTCCTTGAAGTGTTCAATGTCTCCTACAATAATCTCTCAGGGGCTATACCACAGAGCGGACAATGGAGTACATTTCAGAATGACTCGTACTTGGGCAACCCTGGGCTATGTGGGAGTCCTTTGTCCAGAAGTTGTGGCAGTGCCGCAGGGCAGCCAATACCTTCCCAGCCTCTTCCTGAGGACGATGAGGAAGACTCTCCGATCATAGACTGGGTGATCAGATCGCTGGGATACTTGAGCGGGTTGGTCGTAGGAGTGATACTCGGGCGCATGATCACCAACAAAAACCATGAATGGTTTGTGGAGAATTTCGGAAGAAAGCAACGCAAGAGGAGAAGAGCAAGGAGGAAGCAGAGGTCTAATTGAATCTCTTCCTGCATAGCAGCCGACAACAAGAAACAAAACGGTTAGCTTCCCTCCTTTCTCTCTATAATTGTAGCCATCTTTAAATTATCATCCGTTCATGGCTCACCTTTGTTTGTCTCCTCACTGGAAACTGACTTCATAGTTGAAATCCCTTTCTGTAAAAGACCATTCTGAGTTTCAGGGTATATTCGAGCGGCTGAAAGGCTGAGCTCCCCCACTCGATCGAGTTATGATGATAAGTAGTGGGCTGATTATGGAAGATTTAGAATAGCGAGGTATCACACAGTGATTTGCAAACTTCACTGATGCCCAGCTTTGGGCTCTTTATCAGTGGATGGGAATCGAGTCGAGGTGAATTTGATGTGGTTCTATTCGTACGTAGTTCTAGCTTTGGGAATGTTTATGACATTAATTCGTCTTCCTGATGTAATGTTTCAAAAAAGATTTGCCTGATTCCTTGTGAACCATAGAACTATGGTGATGATACTTTTGTCGCCTTGCGTTGCTATTGACTCCTGAGTTTTCTGGTTCTATTTCGCAGGTAGGTCTGCGTAAAAAGCCTTTCGGCAGCGTGAATCATCAGCTGAAGGGGCTCGACATGTAATGTTAATACACGCTCCCTTGTGATTGTGATTGCTTCATGATACAAGCATGAGTACGTTGTGACTTTAATACTGCTATTAGCATCAATGTTGCAATTGGAGTATAACCTTGCCTCTAATATAATCAGAAGTTTGAGTTTGTGATGGCGGTTTATCAACATTTGTATTGGGACATGAGTCATTTTGTCTCTTATACCAAAACTTTTGGATTATGTAAAATAGGTAAGTTAGAGCAAATCCAACGCAAAATCAAAAAATAGCAATGACATAGTCAAAAAATAATGATGAATAGTGTAATTTTGATATATTTTGACAAATTTACTTGAATGGGTCATGGTATACTTTAACAAAAGAGGGAATAAATGAAAGTGAGAGAATAAGTTTAGTGAGAGAAATGTAGTTCTTTGAAGAGGAAAAGAGCAATTCCAATGCAAATTTGTATTTTTGCATATACATATCTAAATTTTACTCATGAACAGTATAAATTTGCTATAATTTATCATAATCATTCCAATGATAAATGCGCTATATATAAATATGGGAAAAGCGCATTTAACCCCTCTCAATATGGACCGAGAGTACTTGAACCCCTTCAACTATAAAAATATGCATTTAATTTCTAAAAAACAGTATGTTTTTTGTGACACAAAACTCCTCTAAACAATGATTGAAAAGGAGGTGATGTGCACATTTTGAAACATCGGAGAGGTTAAATGCTCCCGGATAATACTTTAATGGAATTATATGCAATTTTCCCTACAAACATTATCACCTTATGAGTGGTCAAAATTGTATCACATATCCTAGTATTGAATTTGTATTTTTTTTAATTCTTGGTTTTGTTACAAATTGATTACGTGCCATAATTTACCTTTGCTATTGTTATAGCTAAATTTGGCAACCAATTTGATAAAATGTCAAATTTGCTATGTCAAAACAAACTCATTGTAGTGATTAGTTTGAGAACTATGACTATATCTTGAAAAAAAAAATCATATATATAGCTAGTCATTGGACTTACTCTAAAATGACAATAGTCATTTGTGATGTCAAATTTGACACGTGATTTGGCTATTAGCCAAATATGGCAGCAAAAGCACACATCATTGGAGGAGATTTTTCTTAATGAAATGTTAAATTTGGCTTTAGCATGTCAATTTGGCTTTGCGTGGGACTTGTTCTTATGCAGTTTAGGTAACGAAAAAGAGAAATTATATCGAAATTTTTTTGTTACATATCCTAGTATTGAATTTGTATTTTTTTATTTCTTGGTTTTGTTACAAATTGATGACTTGCTATAATTTGTTTTTGTTATTTTTATAGCTACATTTGGCAACCAATTTGACAAATTGTCAAATTTGCTATGACAATTGAAGTGATCAATTTGAGAACTATGGCTATTTTTTGAGAAAAACAACATATATATATATATATATATATATATCTAGCCATTGAATATGCTCTAAAATGACAATAGTCATTTGTGATGTCAAATTTGACACATGATTTGACTATTAGTCAAATATGACAGCAAAAACACACACTATTAATAAATATCTAAAAAATTTGAGATAATTTAGTGAACATCGTAACTTTTATTAATGATGGAGGATTCTTTTCGTCTTATAATCCTAACTTCTCATCTTCTCCTCAAACTCTCCTTCTTTTTTTCTCTTACTTATCTCTTCTCTTGCATGAAAAAAAAGGTGTTTTTATGTTTGTAAAATGTTTTTCAAGAAGAGAAGAGCTTGTATTTATAGGAAACTAAATCAATTAAAATAATTTTAGTGGATAATTAATGGATAAATAATTTAATTTAGGTAGAGTAAAAATTGACATAAAGGAAAATAAGTGTCAAAATTAGGTTTAGATAATTTTCGTATAAATATAATATTTTCGTATTAAGGTCGTATTTCCTCATATTTACGTATTAGAGTTGTATTTCAATCATATTATTCATTCTTTCCTTGTTATATCGTCAAACAAGCTTTTTAACCCCGTAAAATAAATTATAACATGATTATTTACTATTCATATTAATTCTCGCGAAACTAAATTTTATCGAATTTTTCCGATGCTTATCATATTTTTGTCATGATTTTTTACAAACGAATTTTATAACTCATTGTATGCCGTTTACGTAACGAAAAGAGAAATTAGGCAAAATTGGATCTCTATCAGAATCTCTCATATTATCTATTATATATAATTATGAATAGTAAGTCGATAAAATTGAAGATGCATTGTAACATCTATAAAAAATATTTTTATTTTTATTTTATTTTTTGTGCAACCCTTTTCCTCATTTCCTGCTGGTGGCCCGACTGATGTCTCGAAGGCGTCCCGTTAGTTGCCGACGGTCGGAATCAAGGGAGAGTGATAGTTGGAGTGGTGGTCGGGCCAGATTTGTGGAAAATCAAGGGAATCGAGGACAGTGGTGTGGAGAGGCTATTGGTGGTGTTGTGGCGTGGGAAGAAAACAGTTACAAAGGTTCGTTGGTCAACGTGGGGTGAGCTTCGGTTGTTCTGGGGAGAGTCGATGACGAGCTCAAGGGAGGAGGACAACGACTCCAACGGTGGCATAGTGGTGGTTCAGGACGACGTCATTGGTTATGTGGATATGGGTGTCCTGCGTGATGGAGAGAGAAAGGAAGAGTGAAAGTAAAAGCAAATATGTGAAGGATATAAAATAGGATAGGATTAAATGTAGACCAAAAATGACTAATTTTAAAGTAATTTTTTTTGTAAGTTTATTTATTATTCTAAAACATAGATGCTCCGTTTTTTTTGCTCTGGATTTAGTCATGTTTTATAAAATATTATTAATATAATGATGTAGAGATTAAGATATGAATTCTAATGCAGTAAGTGATACATATAGATTTTGTAAGATGTAAAAAAAAAGATGAATTTGAGTATATAAAATAGAGAATATGTTAAGAGATTATAATACAAGTGTTCTAAAATGAGACATTATTTGTTCATATTTTATGTCAATTGTAAAAAAATCACCAAATCATTGTTCATATAATTTGGTCATTTTATACGAACCTGGATTTAGTCTCATTGATTTCACTGAATTAAGATTATCTAACCTTGTTATTTAATTATGTCTTTTTTTTTCTTTTTCTTTTTTTTTTGATAAGGTATTTGGTCATGTCTTAAATTCTTACTAGTGCAACATTCCAAAGGTAAAAATAAAAATAAAAAATAAAAAATCATAAATAATAATATTTAATCATTCCATAAGTTCCGTCACATGAAAATATATCTTATATTATAATTTATATTTTATGATAAATTTCTCTAATATAATATTTTATGATTACACGACACATATCAATGTTGGTCTCCGTAAAATTTGACATCAAACGATTCCATTCCGAGGAGGAGGAAAGGAGTCTAATTTAATTTGTCAATCAACATGATAACATACTGCAGGTCATAAACTCATAATCAATGTTCCCACCGCCTGCCCTCCCCGGCGTTGGACCGCCGACGAAAACCATCCCCTTTCTCACCGGGGAACGCAGAATCTCCGATCGCCGCCGATTGTCAGACTCCATGGACTCCGATCGCCGCCGCTGGGGAATCGGATTCCGCTCTCCGACGAGTTCGTGTACAGATTCTGAATTTACAATGTAGATTCGCGGTCGCGGTACTATCTGATACCTTTGTGCTCTTTTTTCCAATTTTCGTTACATGATTAGGGTTTGATCAACTTTAAATGATTTTTGATTGATTGTGCTCGATTCGTGTTAGGGTGTTGGTTGTTCTATAGTCTGTGATTGATTCTAGGGTTTTCTATGCGTTTGGAATTGTTTATCGATTGGGATTTAGATTTCGAGTCTTAGATCATGTGATTATTTTGTGGAGTTTTGGATCAACTTTATTTTTGGAGTTGTTTATCGAATGCTTGGACCATTTATGATTAGTGTTGGTAACAATGAGCCAAACCTTTCTTCCTACAACAGCATCAACAACTCAGTAATTTCTATCCGAGATAGGGTCTGACGGGGTAGGCTATATGTAGATAAGATTCTTCTCTTATATTCCGTACTATGGAATTGAGTGTCATCCGTTACTCCTTCATTTCTCAATAACTCATCACCGTGTCGTTTGGTTCAGGATCTAGGTAGTTTTGCATCCAGTAGCTTTCTAAGATTGAAAAAAGCCACAAAAAAAAAAAACGTTATATATACCTCTGGATGGATTGATGGATATGCAGGAGAGATCTGGGAACTTCAGACTTGGCGCTAATGGGATGGATGGATTTGTATCGCTTGACGATTTTCTTTGACTCATAATGACGGCACTTCTTTTACTAGTTGGCGGAACCTTGGATGCCCATGGGATCTAATACATCTTCCATGGTACTGCTCAGTTTCTTAGTTTCTCAGTAACTCCCGTCACTCTCTGATAAATAACTCTCCTCACCTTTCGAGTCTGATAAATATGCATCCTCATACTTCATTTTTACTTGCCTAAGATTTGAATTTTCTCATTCAGACCCTAATCTACTCCTTTGACTCTCTCACACCATTAGGAGAAGGCAATGCCTAAGGACTATTAGCTTTCCCTTAGTCCTATGGTCGTCGTGTCTAATGTCAGGTAAACAGGTAAACACTTGAGGGTTTCTTCTTATTTGATGGGTTGCACATAATAAATGCTTAACGTAGGCATACTTCTGCTTTCTTGTTTGGAAAGTGTACCAACCAACATTCCTTTGCTAATTGCTATTTATTCCTATTTGATATATTGCATATACTTGCTGCTAACCATAGTTATACTTTGTGTACTGTTGTGAACTGTTCTACGGCTATTTTTCTCTTAGAAATTAGTTGATACAAGCCTAGTAACTTACTGTTGTACTAGTAATATGCATTTTTGAACTTCTGAACTCTCCCACCGAAATCCTTCTTTATCATTGCTTTTCCCGGGAAAAAGATAGCGCATCCTTCATCGATTTACTATTCTTCTGTTTTCCCTAAAGTAGCCTCAAGACGTTTGTTGTTTTTAGTGGATAAAATAAGAGTAGTATTAAGGCTTATGATCTGTTTTTGATTACATAAATAGGGGTAAGAACGATGACACAAGATTAAATCCAATTGTCAGAAGTAATACTATCATTCATGAAGAATATCTATTGTTCTTGGAAAAATTGTCTAATATTGTAGATATTGAACTCATCTCTGAAGCTTTTATCAATTTCGGAAAACTCAAGAATTAGCTTGTAGGTATTATTATTAAGGTGCATTAACAATTTCGTACATGTGTATGCAGGGATCTTTATTGCTAGAAATCCTACTTATACGAGAATAAAATCTGTGATTATCTTCATAGCTGTTGAATAAATCTGACAAACTTACTTGATGCCTCTGGTGATAGTAATATACTATTGCCATGGACTCCAAGAAAGTAAATGATAAAGGAAATACTAATGTTGAGTTCCCTCCAAATCAGGTCCCGTACCACTATAAATATGTAACTCTGTCGTCCATTAGTCAGTTCTATGTTGAGTCGACTAATCGATATGATGTTGCCTTGACGCTCTGGGTCATAGTTTGTTTCTCCCCTTCCATAGAATGCTTGTGTCATGAGAGTGAGACAATTGCTTTGTTGCAGTTTAAGAATGCCTTTTCCATCGATGAGCTTGCTTCCATCAATCCCGGGGCTTATCCCAAGATCGAATCCTGGAATTCCTCTGGGAACGGCAATGATTGCTGCATGTGGGATGGTATTAGTTGTGATGAGTACAGTAGTTATGTGATCGGGGTTGACCTGGGCAGTAGCTGCCTTTATGGGGCTGTTGAGCATAATACCAGCTTGCTCAATCTTGTTCATCTCCAAAAACTTATCCTTGCTGATAATAATTTCCTTAATTCCTCGATCCCCTCTGGTCTAGGCCGCCTCACCAATCTAAATCATCTTGACCTCTCTAGCGCTTCCTTTTCAGGCCTTATACCCACTGAAATCTCAATGCTATCGAATTTGGTTTACCTTGATCTTTCCTGGAACTTTGAGCTTTCAACTAGTGCACTTCTGTTGAAACTTGATAAGGAAGCCTTTGCAAATATCTTTATGAATTTGAAAAGGCTAGAAGCACTCAATCTAAGTGAAGTTAGCATATCTTCAGAGATTCCTAGAACCTTCTCAAATTTATCTTCCTTGAGTGCATTTTATTGTAGAGATTGTGGTCTCCATGGCATCTTCCCAGAAGGCATTTTCCAAATGCCTAATCTCCAAATTCTGTATCTTGGTAATAACGAAGGTCTTGTGGGTAAATTACCCAACTTCTGGAACAACAGTAAACTTCAAGTGTTGTCCCTCTTTAGCACAGGATTTTTCGGTTTAATTCCCATCTTGATCGGTAGCTTGAGTTTTTTTTTTTAACAGAACTCAACTTACGTGCCTGCAATTTTCAAGGAACCATTCCACATTCACTTGGAAATCTCACCCAACTCAATACACTAAGTCTAGGTGCTAATAACTTGACTGGTGAAATCCCATCGTCCCCTCGCTGGTCTCACTGATTTGGTTAATTTGGTCCTCGGCGAGAACCATCTGAACGGTACAATACCTGTTTGGATTTCTACATTCAAGAAACTCAATATCCTTACTCTTGGCCTTAACAACTTTGTTGGTCCAGTGGATTTCAACATGTTCCTTCAACTGAAGCTGCCTCAATATCTTAGACTACAAAATATTGAATTGGCATTTCCTGTAGAAACCTATCATAGCCGCATGTACCCTCAGTTTCGAGAGATGTATATGCAAGGGTGTGGCTTGACCCGATTTCCAGACTTCTTACACAACCAAAACAGCTTGGGCATCTTGATTCTTGATGATAACAAAATCCATGGGGCAATACCGAAGTGGCTTTGGAACATTAGTAGGGAGACCCTCATC
>JAOVYX010022775.1:0-14225 GCA_035668315.1 Drosera spatulata
TTAGCCTTGTCACGGACCGGGTCCGTGACGGCATAACGCTCACGTGTCTTCCTACGTGGAAAGTCGGGGCGTTACAGTTAGTTTAACAATAAAGCTAAAAAAAGAGAGATTATTCACCCCTCTTCTAGTCTCATAGCAAGCTATCTCAGGACTTTCAGAGCTATACCTTGTGTAGGATGATATGCTGAAATAAAGGTTAAAGGAGGACTAGCTGTGGCTTGTGGATATAAATAGTAAGTATTTCTATAATGTTCTTAAAGCCAAAAGAAAACGTACTCAGATTCTATTCCTTGAGAATGAGTAGGGTTTTAGACTAACTGAGGAGAAGGACATTCAAGATAAGGCTATTAGATTCATGAGGGGTATGCTGAGGATCAAAGGAACTAGTAATATGCTTCTTGACCACGATCATCAAGAGGGAATGACTCTCAATTCTTTACAGCAAACTGACCTTGTTAAAGAGTTTTCACCTGAAGATGTGAAGAATGCCCCGATGGAGATTAATGATCTTAAGGCACCTAGACCTAATGGATTTTTTGCATATTTTTTCAAGAAACCTTGGCATATTGTGGGTGATGAGGTAATATTTACAATCCTTAGCTTCTTCAGGTCTGGATTCCTGCTTCATGAGATTAATGTCACAGTCATAAACTTGGTTGCCAATATCCCAAATCCTTCTTTATGACTGATTATAGACCCATAACTTGTTGTGGGATTCTATACAAAATCATAGCTAAAATGTTGTGCAAAAGATTAGAAGAAATCCTACCTGCTATTATTGATCATGCTCATAGTGCTTTTATTAAAGGTAGAAGCATTATAGATAATGTTTTATTATGCCAAGAGCTTGTCTTTGGTTATTGTTGAGTCATACCCATGATGTATACAAATTGAGTGATAGACAAAGCCTAGTCTTAGAATGTCCCAGTATGCACCAAGACTAAGACTCGTCTACTTAGAAAGTGAGCCAACAATGGGTGCATAGTAAGGCTAATTCGGAAAGGAATGCAGCTAGAGGAACAAAGAAAGGTTGGTTCAAAGGAAAGTAGTAAGGTTGGCAGCATTGAGGTCATGAGTAAAGGGACAGTAAGACTTGGGCATTGGGCTTCTGCAGTAAGGAATGATTTAGCCTGAATTGCTTCTGGTTGAAAAGGCTTACTATAGTAAGGCTGAGAGACAGTAAGGCCAAGAACAATAGAGGGGTCCAGATGAAGAAAAGAATCACATGGGAACCTTTGGATAGTCCAGTGTCCTTTCAGTGTCAGGAGCCGATGTCACGGGTTTTAACTAGATGATTTCAGGATGGCATGAAAGCGATGTTTCAGAGAGAGGATGACTTTGGTAACAATTATGATTTTTGGGTTGTCTATAAATACAAAGGATGATACCCAAGATTGAATGGGATTCTGAACCCACGAATCTCCATTACTCTGAGCTGAATTCTCGTGTAATAAGGCTCCCAATAAAGAGAAGTGAGAAGTTGATTGCTGAAGATCTGAACCAACAATCTGAAAGCAGTGTTTGAATAGTGCTTGTGTTCAATAAATAAGATCGAGAAGTTGTTTCAAGTCCTGTAAAGAAGAAGAGAAGTTCTTGAGTTTTGGTTTGTATTGTCATTTATTCGGTGTAAAGTGATAGGTTGATTATGAGCCAAAACAATCACACTTAGTGTTATCCTCTTGATTTATCACATTGATAATCAAGAAAAGACTAGAATAAAGGATATAGCCGTATTTTAACTATATTGCCTAACCAGTATAAAAACTTTTGTATTATTACATTACTGCTTTAGTTACATATAACCCTATTACTAATCAGCTTTGACTTAGAACAAAACTAAAAGAAATCAACATTAATGGAGTAAGGTTCTGTATTATTGCAGTAATCTCTGAACAACTCTACTGTCAATCTAATTTTTATTAGATTGTAAGTTTCAAAAAAGAGAGACTATTCACCCCCCGTTCCCCTTTAGTCTCACAGAAAGTTATATTGGAGCTTTCAATTATGATTAAGATAGACATTAGGAAGGCTTATGATACTGTTTTATGGGACTTCCTTTTGGCTTTGTTGGATGCCCTGAACTTCCCTTCCAGTTTTATAGGCTGGATTAGGGAATGTCTTACCTCAGTGCAGTATACTTTGGCTTTCAATGGAGGTCATCATGGTCTCTTCTCAGCTGCAAGAAGTCTTCGACAAGGGGATTCTCTCTCCCCTTATCTATTTGTCATTGTGATAAACTACCTTACTAGGAGCTTAAAGCTTACTTGTAAGTAGAAAAGCTTCGGATTTCATACCAGATGTAAGAAGAATGGGGAGGTGAATCTCTGTTTTGTTAAAGATTTAATGCTCTTTTGCAAAGCTGAAATATATTAGTGTATATTCTACAGTAGGTTTTGAAAAAGTTTGGGGGAAGATTCTAAAACTGTCAATTCTGATATTCAATATGGGGAAAGTTTCTTGTCAATTTATTTTCCAATACTAGTAAAAGCCTTCTGTATATGGGGGAAGTTTCTAAAACTGTCAATTCTGATATTCAACAAATTCTTCAGATGAAGAGGTGGACTTTTCCTTTCAAGTATTTAGGAGTCCCTTTGGGTTATCATAGATTGAGCCTTGCTCAATATCAACCCCTTCTTAACGAGATGCTATGCATGATAAGGTCTTGGATAACCAAAGCATTATCCTATGTGGGGAGAATACAATTAATCAAAGATGTATTGGCCATGATCCAGGTGTATTTGGCACAAATCTTCATTATTCCTAAAGGAGTGATGGATGAAGTTGAGAGAATATGTAGGGCATTCCTCTGGATAGGCGTGGCTCTCAATGAGCATAGGGCACTAGTTTCTTGGGAAGAAATATATAAACCTATTAGTGTAATGCCCCAACTTCCACGCTGGATGACACGTGGGCGTTATGCTGTCAAGGACAGAATCCATGACAAGGCCAAATAAACCAAATGGGTTTAGATAGAAATCAAGGAACTATTAACAATAATCACATTAGTAGTTTATAACTTCGAACACCTGTTTAAGTTACAACAGAGATTCAGAGAATAGTACAGATCTAAAAGTTACATGTGACAAAATAGAAATATGAGCTAATGTGATGTTTAGAAGACTTTGGGGCTATCTGCATAAATGAAATCTTGCACTATGACCCTCCAGGGGCAGCGGAGGGCATACCTGCAAATGAAACACATAACCGTGAGCAAAAGCAGCTTAGCAACCTAAGGTGTATGAATTCCATTTATAGGGGACTCCTGCTAACGGCTATGACAACCGCCGAAAGTCCCAAAAATATTTTTTTATAATATAATAGGAAAATATGGGCGCCATATCAAATAGTATCTTTTTATATTGCTTATATGTCTTTGTATCGCTTTTAAGAGTCTTCCCTTCATTTCATCTGCTTAAGGTTTCACAAATTGACTCAAAGAACAACTCCAAGGACACGACGGACTCAGAGTACAGAGATAATATGTCAATCGTCAGCCGGGCTACCCATGAGATAATATTTTCGCACTTGCATGTTTCGTGCGTCGCCTTGCACCTTATGTGCGCTTTCAATGAGACACTGGATGCCTGCATTGAGATGATTTGGGCCTCCCTGCAGAGAATAACTGGTGGCCCCATCACTACAGCATCAAAGCCGCTGCATGCATGTGAAGAGGATGGGGCATGCCCACCGCTCCCGAGCTAGATCTTCGCCCGTGACGATGACTCAAGACATGACGTTTTCCCAACCACCCAGGCTAAATTAGGAGAACAATGAGTGATCACAATGGATCTAAGAAGGGACAACAAGTTCGATCTTCTTAATATTTTTCATGGAAAATGGCCTACGATTCAAAGAGGGACGCCAAAGTCGACCTTCACAGTTTAAGGTACCAATATGTATTCTTCTGTTCCTTTTTCATTAGTTCACATCACATGGATAGTGCAACTAAGGTCTACATCCTCGTGTCCTTTTCCTTTAACGATTTAAGGGTCATTTTTATTTATTATTTCGGTAAAGTATTTATATTATGATGGTGCATATTGTAGCTCATTTAATCCTGAATACCCCATAAACACCTCAAACTTGAAACATAAAACATTCATCCTCAATTCTAATCTCCATGTCAAGGCACGATAAAAATGTACGTATTTATAACCCCGGACCTTGCATTTTGTATGTCACAATAACATAAGGTCGTGCGTATATAATCATACATACTCTTGCGCACCCTAACCTCATCTCAATCCAAGTATACACCCCCAAAACCTTAACATAACACAATCACTTCCATGTCTTAACACATCGACACATCTATCTACTTCATCAGCATGAACCCGCACAGTACAAGATCATCATCCATATCAATATTTGAGCCTTTCCACCTCTCGTCACTAACCTAAGGTAACCAAAGGGCCCCGAACCTGCACAAACATGATCACTCATAACTCGCTTCGCATCCAGCTACCATAAACACACTATCCTGTGCACAAACACAACCCATGCACAGCCATCGGCCCTAAACCACATACCTGAACTTCACCATCACTAACACCCATATACACACCTAGCCTGCACACAAACACACACGCACAGGACAGCCACAGCACACATACATAATATCTTCGACTTTTCATGCAAATAGAGACGCTTCCATGCAATACAACAAGCAAACAGTCATGCATCACGACCAAGCTTGTGTTTTTATAGGATCGAGGCTAGGTTATCTTGGTTGATGATGAACCCTAATATACACCATCACGAGAAAGAACCCGTTGATGATCACCCAATCGAGTCATTGCTGTTGTTGATCTTGCCCTCAATGCTGTTGTTGCTCCGTGAGGACGAGGAAGGCTACAGACCGGCAAGGAGAGGATAATGCTGATAATGGTTAGTGTGCTGGTGTGGAGAGCCGGTGGCTGTGATGGTGCCAAAGGCGAAGATGGGTTTCAGAAAAAAAAAAAAAAAAAAAACAGAAGAAGAAGAAGAAGAAGAAAGGGATGGTGAAGGAGGTAGAAGATTGAGCTGGAGAGGAATGTGTGATGGAGATGTGAAAGGGAAAGGGAATCATGGTGAGGGAGGGGAGGCGGTGGGGACAGCGAGTGTGGGAGATTGTGCATTAGCAATCATCTCATTTCTCCCGCAATGTGTCCCGTTCAGTCTATTATTTACCTGAGTTTCGTAATATTAATTCATCAATAATTTATCTAGATCGATATAGTTTTCCCCATAAATGAAAATATCATATCCCAAGGCAATGTCCACTATTCATGGGATTAAATACGATAGCCCTAACGCACAACATTTATAACCTTACGACGTTACTTGTTCTAATATTTATTTGCACGTTTATTTAACTATCCCAAGTATTCCAACATTATATTGTATTTAATAATTAACTATATTCGGGGTTAAATCTGTAACCCTTAACTACAACTATTTTAAATTTCATAACGTTATATAACTCCAACTCTCCCTTTATAACGTTCGTATTTAACCTCTTCTATTCGCGCATTATTTATAAACGAACCGTACGTATATTTTATATTTATTTTAACTCACAAAATTTACGGGTATTACATCACCCCAAACTTTTAAGAAGTTTCGTCCCTGAAACTAAATTTAAATAAGTATAGATGGGGACTTACTGGAAAATAGATGCGGGTATTGCTTCCGTATTATTTCCTCCTCCTCCCAAGTTACCTTCGATGTCAGGTGATTTGCCCAGAGGACTTTCACTAATGAAATAGTATGGTTTTTGAGGATCTTCTCATGACGATCCAAGATCTGCTGAGGCTGCTACTCATATGTCAGATTCTCTCCCAAAATGATCTGCTCGTGCTGAATGACGTGGCTCGGATCGGATATGTATTTCCTCAACTACGATACAAGGAATACGTTGTGTATGCCCGAAAGATCAATTAGTAGGGCAAGCCTATAGGCAACTTCTCCGACCCGCTCCAGAATCTCGGACGAGGCTGAACGTGTACATGTGAAGAATAGTGATAAAAGATAACGTTTAGATTTGTTGTGTGTGACGATGCATATTATTATACCGTGAATATAATAATATGCATTGGAATTTTTGGACCTAGCCACTAAATGTGGCTGACGTAAAATAGTGACTGTAAATGTTACGTGCTAAATACTGAGTGTTGTGGAGTGTTGTTGCATGGTGTATGTTATGTCTTATTTGCTGGTATAATGAGGATGAATGTGTGAAAGAAGTGTAAATCCATAAATTAATGAGATAATTACATGGTATAAAACACAAAGAGCATTGTGTCTGTTGTTTGTGTTATACAGTGATTTGGTGGCGACATTCTTTCATCGACCATGTGAGGTAGTTCTGGTATAAGGGTATCTCACTGCAGGAGACCCTGGGCTCCGATTTGGGTGATCCCTTTTCATGGATTTTCCTTTTGTTAAAGCTAAAGAGAGCTTACTTATGAAATTGAATAAGTCTCACCAAGGACACAATTATAACATTGAGGGTATTCATTGTCTGTCGTCTCTGTGTGATTGATATGACGATAAATATAACGAAGTCTTGAGTGAACTGTTGAATGCAGCAGTGCGTGAGACTTGGATTGGGGACCTTTCTGTCACAATGTCATTGTCTTACTTTGTTTGATGTGGAGGTCTTGACTGTCATACCAAACATGGTATGATGGTAGTAAATGACATTGATGATGTCTGGAGTATCGATTGACTTTGGTTTCGAACGTTATTACGTGATGTTAAATGTACTTATATGACTAGGACGAATCACTGATATGCTTGTGATGATAATTGTGAATGTCAGATTGGCATGATAATTCCAGAGTGGTGGAAGAAAGGATCCAAGTGATCATTTTTTTTCTTTTCTTACTTTCTTCTCTCATGTAACCCCTGGTATTTTTCTGTTATTGAGCTCCTATAGCTCACGCTTATTATTTTTCTGTGTCTTTCTTCTTCTCTTTGTTAAAGGAGCAAGACTTGAATGAGAAGTGTGACCTAAGATTTGATTCTAGATGTAGCTTATGTGTGAAAGTTATTATGATCTTACAAAGATATGTAATTCCGCTGTAAAAGTGATATTCTGAGTTAAGTTTGAGTACAATAAAAGTTTTTAGACTAATGATGTATAAGTGAACTTACCTTAATTCTTATGACTAAGTCAGGAAGTATAGTTTTTTCCTAACTGGGGTGTTGGGACTCAGCGACAGTGATGTCATTTGTATTATTATGTATTAATATGTTATGAAAAATTAGGGCGTTACAGAAACACACAGGAAGGAAGTTTGGTGGAAATTTATATGGGATATTCAAGTCAGACCTAGGCATTCTATTATCACTTGGCTTGCACAAAAAACAAGCTTCGTTTTAAAGGCTGACTAGTGAATATCGGAGTTTTATTCGATGATACATGCAGCTTATGTGGAACTGGAGTGAAAACTAGGGACCATGTATTCTTTGGTTGTTCTTTTTCACAGGTGGTGGTCACAGGTGTTCTTGAGTCCCTTAAGTTAAAGAGCAAAGCTGTGAATTGGTAAGGTTGGACGGCCTGGTTTCTAAAGGTGATGAAGGGAAGATCTACAACTGCTAAGGAGAGGAAACGAGTTCTAAATGCAATGATTTACGAATTATGGAGGGAAAGGAATCAAATAGTCTTTGTGAAGAAAGCCTCTAATCCAGAAATGCTGATTATTAGAGCCTTGAAGAGCTGTGGACGATGTTGAATACTGTTCATGTTTTTATTTTGATTGCCGAATGTAATATGTATATAAACTTGTGATATGGGTCATGGATGAATTGTTATGCCCTTCTGTTCATGTAATATCATGGTTTTTTGATTTCAAGTGCATTACATTTTGGTCTTATTTCCTCTGACGGGCATGTTTCCATGTAGGCTTAGATGTTGATGTACATGGCTTGATGTAAAACAGGAATAGTGGTGGGCATGTATGACCATTCCATGTAATTGGAGTTTTTTTGTAATTTTTTCTCCATTGCAATAAATAAAGCTTATCGCTCTCTACTCAAATATATTTATAACTTACTTTTTAATCTCTATCATTTAAATATATTTTTTAATACTTCATTTTGAATGATATATAATTTAGTGTGTTAGCAAGGCTATTGTGATTGCACAAGATTATAACGATTTAAAAATCTTATATATGTGATATATATACAATAAATCACCTCCCAGACGACTGAATAAATTGGTCACAAAATGGGAAAAATTAGTTGCAAAATAGCACGGACGACTAAATAGCGATTAAAAAGATTCTCATATAAAACTTCCTCGCTAACTGAATTTGACGACTAAAATTTTCATTTATTCGCAAAATAGCGACTAAAGCGTCATTAGTAGCAATTGAATTTGGCGACTAAAATAGATATTTAGTCGTAAAAACTGAAGACCAAACACACTTTTAGTCTCTAAGTTTTGACAACTAAACTAGTTTTTTAGGCGCAAAACATGATGACTAATTTTCAAATTTGACGACTAGACCGAATTTTTTTTGTTACAATTTTATAAAAAACTGAAAAAATATATATAAGGGAATAAACCTTATTTGATGTGGCAGCTTATGTGTCATCCGACGCCGTCGTTCTCCTCTCCAATCACCAGAGGCCATCCGACGACCAACCACAGACTCGCTACACCGGAGATCTAGTCGCAGCTTCACTTGGCTCCTTGTTCGATCTCCCTCACGAACACCACACCATCGAACTCCACCAACCAATATCACGGACACCATCTTTGACACCATCGGAGAGCATCCACACCGGACACGCGAACAACCATCATCACTGAACTCCCTCACACACAACCACACTGCTCGTCGTCCGTTGGACACCATCGCTGCAGCAAGCAGCTGCCATGGCGTGAAGAAGACCTCTACCCAAAGCTGCTCTATTCTCTTCAAAGCACAACCACCTCACAACCACCCTGCTAGCCAATGTCGCCGCCCAAGCCACCAGTGATGACCACCCCGTAGCCCCCTTGATCCCCTTATGACCCACCATCAAAAAATGTTTCACTAAAGCCTTTCGATGACTTTTCTGACGACATTCCAGTGAGCCACCAGCAATGACTGTGGCAGGGACAAGGTTGACAACGGGACAGTGAGGTGGTATGGCGTTGGGTATCTTAGGTATCAAAGTTTGTATGTGAACAAGATTAAAACATCTTAACAAACTAGGGTCTCCGGAGGTTTTTCCGACGATCTGAGGTGGTGGCAGCAGCTCAAGAAAGTGACAGAGCAGGGGAGCAGCGGGGGAGGTCTTGGGTGTAAGGGTTTCCTAGGGTTTCTTGAACTCTAAGGTAAACTAGGGTTATACATGCTTCAAAGATAACCTATCCCATCTCGATCCATCTTGTGCCTATATTTCATCAATATGATATGTTATGATGATTACAATGAGGAGGGTACCGCCAAGAGGGTGATGATATGTTTGTTTGCTTGGTTGACGTGTTGAGGCGATAACGGAACTAGGGTTTCGATAATATATGCATAGGTGCATGCATTAGGATATGAGACACTATTTTAATACTAATCATTACCTCAAAATTCTATGGGTGTATTTCATTACATATACGTATGCTTGGTAATATGATACGATGAATTATACTTGATCACGGGGTTTATGTACTGAAAGGGTACTACTTATACCATGGGGGGATCGGGTTGTAATAATAAGGCTTGATATTAGGATCGAGACTAGGGATGATTGTTTGATATGTTTGATATATGATGTGGGGTATTGGGTTTGAAATGGGTTAGAATACGCATCATTATAACATATATACTCTCTCGGGAAATAAACGAAAACGACCCCTAAATGCTTAAATAAAAAGGACATGAAGATGCATGGCTTGGTTTCATTATCTTAGTGATATGAACTAACAAAAATTGAATAAAAGAATATATATATATATATATATATGTCTGTGTGTGTGTGTGTGTCCTTGTGTTGTGAAGGTCGAGCATTGCGTGCCCCTTCTTAAATCCGTTGGATCGTTGGTTGTTTTCCTTGAAAATATTATGAAGGTTAAGCATGGTGTCCCTTCCTGGGTCTGGCGTGACCATTTTTACATCCTTTGGAATTGTCATGAAGAAGGTCGAATTTAGTGTCCCTTCTTAGATCCATTGGGATCATTCATTGTTTCATTAATTAAGCCTAGGTGGCTAATAAAACGTTATTATTTGAGTCATCGTCACGGACGAGGAACTACTTAGGGAGCGATGGGCATCCCCTATCCTCTTAGCATGCATGAAGCGACTTCGATGCCGTTGTGACCGGGCCACGGGTAACACTCTGCAGGAAGGCCCAAATCATCTCAAAGCAAGCACCCGATGCCTCATTGAAAGCGTACATAAGGTGCAAGGCGACGCACGAAACATGCAAGTGCGGAAACATAATCTCATGGGTAGCCCTACTGACAATTGACGTACTATCTCTGTACTCTGAGTCTGTCATGTCTTTGGAGTTGTTTTTCGAGTCGAGTGATGGGCTCGTGGTAATAATAATAAAAAAAACAGAAAAGATATGAAGACGTATAAACGAAAATACTGTTTCATATGGCGCTCATATTTTTCTTTAAGTTATGAAAATGTTTTACTGGGACTAACCAATTCACCATAGTCGGGGGAGTGTCCTACAAACGACTATAGGTTATTGAGTTTTATACTCACGGGTTATGTTTTCTGTTTGTAAAAAATCAACAGGTTGATGATAGAGTCCAGTAAAGTGGTAGATCAATTTAGGTCTATTTTGGTTATCATGTAACTAAAGTGGTAGATTTTGACTTACTGGAATCTTATTGAAATTTGACTAAAAGTTTACTGGAAGCTAATCGGAGATAATATGTAATGTGATTTTGAAAGTCCCAGAAATAACCTAGAAGGGGGGTGAATAGGTTAACTCAAAAATCTTATCTGGCAGCACAGTAAAGCTATTGGCTAGACTTTACTGCCTGAGTCGGCTACAGTTAGCAGAAGTTCTGTAGTTGAGACTTTAGCTTTGAAAAGCTGATCTCTTTGAACCTTTTGAGATTAAGCTAACAGTTTAGAAATGAAGAACAGTGTAGAAATATAAATGAGACAGGATTTATACTGGTTCAGACACCTGCTATCAACAAGTAACAGGAGCTTATTCCAGTCTTCCCTTGGTAACCAGTGTAGTCAAGCCAAGAGGAGGTTCACTATCTTCTTGCTTGTGGCTTACAAGAGAAACCCCTTTACGACAAAACTCTTCTTGCTAAAAGATGAAGAACCTAGATCTTGTAGTACTCTCCTGCAGTTGCTGTTCTTCACTTGCAGACTAATAAACCTTCTTCAGACATCCTGAATCTTCAATTCAGATCGTGCACAACGAGTCTCCAAGTCTTTTTCTTTCTTTGAAAGTTTTCAATGATATTCAAACTTTCTCAGACTCGTCCAACCTTTTCTCCTGTGCACTGTTTCCCTTTTTTAGGCACAAAGAACCAAAACCCGTGACTGTACGATCTGATAGTGATACCTTTGTCCTCTATTATAGTAGACTGACCTGGCTTCACCTTTTTTGATCCTGTACATATCATCATTGCCTCAACTTCTTGTTTTTTACCCCTATCTTGTTCCTTTCCGTTCCAGCACAACTTATACTGCACCCAGACTCATGCACCAGGTCTAGTGCACACCTCTGCTGCACAGCCTTTGCTGCAGCCCTCTGCTGCACCATCGGCTGCATGAGCTCTACTGCACAATCTTCATATCCAGTCTTTCTGCAACTTCACTTGCAGCAAGTACTATAGCCAGTCTGCTGCAACTTAGCTCCCACTCAATAGCTTTCAGACCTCATCTGATCAGTTTACTAGTGTAGCCTCGTCTGCACCCAGCACTGCACTCAGTCTTTTGTAATTCAGCTTGCATACTTGCACTGCGATATGGCTCACTTCACTTTGCTGCTGGAACTGGTCTTGAACATCGGAATGGTCCTGGATCATTAGAACTCTGAGACACTTTTGCTACCGTATGCATCTGATCTTTGCCATGTAATTTTGTAGCCCCTAGTAATCTGCATAGCCCTCGTTTGCATGCCTTTGCTGCACGACCTCTGGCCCTAGTCTGCAACTGCCTAGCTAATTATTATAGCCTAAGCATCTATTACATACATAATTTCTTCTTAAGTTTTGTTCATCAATATCTATACAAACAAAGGGATTGCACATTCCTATAAGACTTGTTATATTTTTGTCACTGGAAATAGACTGTAATTTTGCGAATTAAATGTTATTGTTACAATTATGTAATATAACTGCTTAGTTGATTTTTCTTGTCTTCTATACCTCTAAACCCGTCCGCATTACTTGATCTTTTTACGGACTGGGTCTGTGACGGCATAACGCCCACGCGTCGTCAAGACGTGGAAGTCGGGGGTTACAAATTTGCTTCCAATGCTTCGCGCGACTGTTTTTTATTGTCTTTTGTGTTTCACTTGTTTGTAACTTGATTTTTTTATTTTTTTTTTTATTTTTGTAACTAGTTTTGTGCGTGTCCCTGTTGTAATTTTAGATGTATTTGCCAATTTTTATGGTAGTTTTATACCCGATATTTATGTACTCTAGTCAAATATGTTGTAAAGGACATATATGTAAAAACGTAATGACAAAATGTCATTAGAATCCACGTTTTACTAACATATTTCATAACATATTATAAGCCCTTTGTTTGTGTACTTTTCCACTCACTACAATATAATTGGCCTTTTGCGATTGAAATATTTTGTTGCTAATCAGTGTTTTCGGTCGCAAAATGGTGTTTGCGATCGAATTTCGGCTGCAAAATTCATTCACAAAAACCTTGGTCACTAATTAAATTAGAGATTGAATTGAAAACAGACGCTAAATTTGAGACCGAACTGTAAACCGTCACTAAATAAATTTTCGACCGAATCGATCGCTAAATTAGTGAGTGAAACGGTCCTAACCCTTATTCCTGGTTTGTTTTTTTTATGCAACTTTACAACCGTTGGGAGTGATTGACGGACACTGATACTCTGCTGGCCAAGGAACGCACCTCCATGGGATAGTACACCAAGGAGGTCGATCCGAGACCATAAACATATCCTTTTTTGCATCGAGCTACATCCAGCTATGCATAGCTGGTGAAGGCGCACTCCTACTCTGAATGAGCTGAGTGTCCGGCTCCTATATGGCCAAGAACTCATCCAGCATCACAGCCCGACGAACTCTATGCTCTGCTTATATAGCACAAGAAAAAATAATTTATAAAACAATAAGTTATTTAATATTAATAAAGCCTTAAATAAGCTTGAAAGGAATATTGGAACCATAACAGAAAAATATATATGAAATAAAAGATTGACTTATCGACACTTCCTTCACCCTGTCAACATAGAGCTCTCGATCTCCTCACACGAGATCGACACAACGCCTTTTTTCTTTTGTGTGTGCTCGAAAACCTCGGCCTCATCCAACATCCTTTTCAGCTTCTCTATCTTTAACAAATATTTTTATGAATATTCAAAAATATTGCATTCTGCACTAAAAAGTAATCAACTTACAAATAAAAAAGAGAATTTATATTTCCAAGGCATTACTACTACTGCCAAGGCTTTTGTGAATAAAAGATATTTTTATCTTGAAAATTTTGTGAAGGAGTTGCCTTGGAAATAGCAATCTCCATAAAAACAACATAGAAGTGAACATCAACTATTAAAAAAAATACATTATTTGTCAATTTCTTGGTTACATGGACCGTAGATATACTTCCTTGTATATTTTCGTCGTCCCTTTACTTCTGTCTCCTTTTCTTGCTGAGATCGATCTTTGATCTCCATAGAGTTTCACTTGGTGTTCAACGCCCCAAGCGACGTGTCATCAACCCAAGGTAAGATCCCTCCTTTTTGAATGGTTTGTCGGTGATGCGTACTGTCGCTTACACGTCAAATTAATATTTATGAGCACTCACTTTCACTCTATAAATATAGAATTAGTGCAATAGTGGAAGGGTCGAACCCACACGGAAATCGTAAATGTCCAACTAAACTAACTTAAAGCAATAACTATTCTAGGAATGGGGGTGTGTTTAAAAGGTTATAACTAAACTAATTACTCAGAAATAGATAGAACAAAGCTGGATAGTAGGGTAGATTCTTAGATTAGGAGAAATATAGGGATAATGGTTGAGTCATTTTGAATCACTTAGATCAATCATTGATGTTTATAGATC
>JAOVYX010022776.1:0-14224 GCA_035668315.1 Drosera spatulata
TGCTTCCACCCCCCCCCCCCCCCCCAACACACACACACACACACACAAAACCCACCAAACAAAAAAAAGGAGAAAAAAGAGACCCAGAAGAACTTCTTGGGTTCATACATCACTCCATCAAACCCTAAAAGTGCAGTTAAAACAAGGCTGTCCATTGAAGATTCATGAATCATCAAAAGCAGAAACCATCAGGAAAGAAGGGTAAAACACAAACAATCCGGTCAGCTCGTGCATATCCTAAACAATCCAATTCGGCATACGAGCATCCCAAATGAATATCGGACAGTAGACAACCATATTATTGCACACAGATCGCAATTCTGCTCCAGACTTCACTTTCTCCAATTCAATCCACCAAAAAAGACGTGCTTATTTGTTTAAAAATTAAGAAGGGGACTTGCCTGAACTAGGTAATAGAAGATGCGGAGTCCTTCAGGATCCTTGCTGCTCTGAACATCGACAAGAGATCCAATCTTCGAAGTGGTGAATGAAATGTGCTCATTCCCCATCACAATCTCCAGCTCTTGCCTCCCAACTCGGTCAGGTTCCGGCCAGGTCTTGTCATCTTCCTTCATTATCTATTCATATTAAAAAACCATCACCCAGCCATTTAGCAACAACAAAACCAAATCACTATCAGCAAATCCAAATACCCTTCCAATATTCTTTCATGTAATTTTCATATGGAAAACAACATACAACCACTTGAACTTTGATTCATTGCTAAATGCACCTCAGACATTCACCTCATATGCCCGAGGCATCGAGTTTTCCTATATTTTCATTGTCTAGTCATTTCTTATACCAGTCCCACGAAAAAAACACTCTGTCCCACGAAAAACTGCAAACTTGTCTTTTCATACGTCTCACAAACAATACAACAGTCCTCTTTAAGAAGATTTACCAAACGAAAAGTTTCAAAATACCTTTCCACTGCTACAATAACCTCCATCAACTCATCTCTTAGCTTCTATAGTGAACCTCACTACTATAATAAAAAAACTACTCTCTACTCAAATTGTTGCAAGATTCATGGACAAAGGGAGGACTACCGACATTTACTTCATCACAATAATGGGGTCTAGTATCAAGATAACCACTTGGGATTTTTTCCCCTCCACAATAGTCTCTACAAACTCATTCAAAAATCCCTCAGAAGGCCTTACCACCAAAATTCATTATCTCATCTGACCAAGACTCTAAATTCAGAGTGGTTTGAAGTTTATACTAGTTCCCCATATGACTATTCTGCACAAACTTTCGTCAAAACCTTCAATCTACCCAAATCTGAGTATTAACCATACTACGAAACAACATTTCATCCAAAATACTAAACCCTAAATCCGAAACCCCCAAACTCTAAAACCCCAAATTAGGGCGCCACCCATCCCAAGCCCTTAATCCATCCTGACCTCGCTTTCGGCGATGATGCGGCGACACTCCCTGAGCACGGCGGGGGTGAGGAAAACCTCTTTTCGAATCATGGTGTCGTTCTTGTAGTTGGAGTTGTTGGCGTAACGGAGCTTCCCTTCGGGTTGGAACTCGAATTCCAGAAACTCGTGACCGAACTTCCCCTTGTGTCCCACGTAGTATCGAAGGTAGAACTCACCGAGATCCTCGTCGCCCGCCGCCGACGCCATTGATGATGGAGATGCTTGATGGTGCGGAGAGGAGATGGTGGTGATGGATTTTTTTCTTTGTCTGTTGATGTTTGATGAAGGTAGGCGGAGAGGGGGTTTCTAGGGGTTTTGTTGGGCTGGTTGGGCCTTGTTGTGTGGTCCGGGCCCAGTTCAAGGTTCGGACTTCACATATTGCTCCGCATTCAAACTAAATGGTGACAATTGAGTTGATGGAGCTATAAATGGCACTCTTATTTGAAACTTGAGATTAGTAAGGGACTATTTTTGAACAAAATTACCATCCCCTAAACAAAAGTAGCTCTCTGGGTTTCTCTAGGGTGGCGCAGGCGAGTGTCCCTCAGTAGGGAAGGAATATATCGAAGACATGGGGCGGGTGTTACGGTTGACAGATCTGGAGAATGGAGTAGTCGAGATCCCGAAGGCGGCTACCAAGGATGAGAGAGCCAGGGAGGGCTTTCAAGCAGTTGGGAAACTTCTCCTGTAGAGGGACGTTACGGTGGATATATTAAGATCGTCCGTAGTCAAAACATGGGTGGTGGTTCGAAGTAAGGTGGAATGCAAAGCATTAGGGGGGGGGGGGGGTATTATCTTTGTCTTCCGGTTTGAGGAGGACTCTGACATGATCAAGGTGTTGAATGACGGTCCATGGCATTATGACAACAACTTGATTGCCCTAATGAAGTACGGGGCTAGTTGGCATATTTCTGAGTATCGATTTGAGAAGGCAACAATATGGGTTCAATGTGAAAACGTAGGAATCTGACATGATCAAGGTGTTGAATGACGGTCCATGGCATTATGACAACAACTTGATTGTCCTAATGAAGTACGAGGCTAATTGGCATATTTCCGAGTATCGATTTGAGAAGGCAACAATATGGGTTCAATGTGAAAACGTACCTATGGGCGGATTATCAGACGAAGTAGCAAAGGTGATGGGTGAAGGGATAGGCAAGGTTTTGTTGGTCGATGCTGATGAATTTGGAAGAGCCAATGGGCCCCGCATTCGCATCAAAGTGGAGATCAATATCCAGAAACCACTTGCCAAGAGGTCTGGCGGTCAGGTTCAAAGGTTTGCAAAAGGATGGATATCGTTTCGATATGAAAGATTACCGAATTTTTATTTTCAGTGTGGAGTAATCGGACACAAGGCCATCGATTGCTCCAATAGACCAGGGGGAGGATGAATTGCATGTCCACAAGAAAGATTTTCAATACGGCACATGGTTAAGAGTAGCTCCACCACACAAAAGGGATCGAAAATTTCGTCGTGGTGAAGGAGGCTATGATGGAAGAAGCTGATTACGCCGAGAAGAATTAGTCTACGACTGGGATGGGTCAGGCCGAATCGGAAATTAATAGTAGGGTGGCTGAACCGGTCTGGATTAGATCAGGAGGGAGAATCTTTTCGAAATCGGAATTAATTATTATCCATGATGAGAAACGCAGTGAAAAAGGAAGGGGACATGACAGTTATGGCAAGAATAAAGTAACTGACCAATCAGCAGATATGGGCAACCACAGTGAAGCTGTTGAAAAGGAAAGCTCGGACACAATTACGACGATGGAAGAGGATTTTGAGATGATGGAAGGATTCCTGGATTAATAGGACTATGTTGAGAAAGTTTGACAATGACATAACTAATGTGGGTCCTCCCGTATTGGGCCTCAATTTGGACGAGCGGAGGACTGGGGCAGACAAGAAAAGTAAATGGACTAGGCTGCAGCCAAAAGAAGGAAAGCGAGCCTTGGAGTTGGAGGGGACCTAGATAAACCTGAAACGAAAATTGCCAGAGGATCATTTGCAGGAAAGCAAGAAATATAGGAAGGAAGATGTTAACATTGATGGGGGCGTGTGAGATCTGTATGAATCAGTAAATCCAAGGGCGACGTCTCCTGGGAATGCTCTCCTTTTCGAATCCTTACAAGTGACATCAGAACCCATGATTCGTTGGGTTGGACAGAACGCGGTGGACGGATTGTGATGGGGTAGAAAGACACGAAATAAGGGAGGCCCATATCATATAGGAAGAAGACACTACCTTTTCACAACAAGAGACAGGCAGGCCTGGAGCGTAGGCCAAGATGGCTTGAAAATGGTGGGTCCAGAAGGTGCGCAAGTTAAGGATCCCCTTGTACGTCGTAATCTTCGCAAAGTGGGTTGATCAGGTACGCAGGTAGCCCAGTCCAAAATGTGGATGGAACAAAGGCCCATGGATTCAGGCTCATGGAGGATGGGTCATGTGGAGGGTACTCACACAAAAAGAAAAAGATTGTTGAGGTTATGTGATGAATTAGTTATGCACATTGATGTTTGTGTAGAAAAAAGAGCAGCTTATATATGTGAAAAGCCCAAAACTTATTAGCCTTATATTTTAAGTTAAAAGATGGACCCATTTTATATGTGTAAGTTGTTCAGCCCCCTTGAATAGGGAGCGTTGCCCCTCATAACTGGTTCTTTACTGGAACTATCAGAGACTTGAGAACCCTTGAACAGTTTGGGTTCTTAAGGATATGCTTAAGAGATTAAGAGCCTAACTAGTTTTCCTGTCGGAAACTAGATTACACGCTTGGTAATTGGATCTGTCGAAGAGATCGACGGGTTTTCGGAATGGGATTATGAAGGAAGCAGTATGAAGAAGCGGTGAACTTGTCTTGTTATGGGACACTGAGATTGAAGTGGTTGTGAAGGAGTTTGCGAAATATGACATTGATGTAGTAATTGAAGGTGCTGACAGCGACTTGGAGATTCTCTTATTTGGAAGGCTGCAATTTCTTAACGGCAGCAGTTTCTACTCCTGCTAATAGTTTAGCACACTCTTTGTTGTTACTATGGGGTCCTGAAGCGGGGTTCTACGGTGAGCCCCGCACGGAACATCGACATGAAACTTGGGAAACACTAAGAAGATTAGTTGATGGGTGGTCGCTCCCATGGTTATGTGGAGGCGACTTCAATAAAATCCTATATTCCACCGAGAAACGAGGAGGGTTATCAAGAAGGTCGCAGTTGATGGCAATTGTCAGTTAAGGGACCTAGGATATCAAGGCCGGAAGTTTACCTGGTGCCATAGAGTTAGGGGTCGCCAGTGGATACAGGAGCGTCTTGATCGGGCTGTAGCAAATCCTGGATGGTCATCTCTGTTCCCAACAACGGTGGTACAAACACATGCTATGTCAACTTTGGATCATTTAGAAATTTTTGTTAAGTGGAGGCTCGACAGTGTGTGGTCTCAAAGGAGGAGGAAAAAAGTAATGAACAAAACTTTCCGATATGAACTATATTGGGACAAAGAAGAGGATTGCACTGAGGTGGTGAAGGGAGTATGGCGATTTCAAGCACCCCTTGTTTTGACTAGAGCAGTGGAACATAAGCTTTATCTGGTAGGTGACATCTTGAATCAGTGGAGCATGAACAAGAGGGGAGCACTGCAAAGAGACATCAAGTATAGGCAACATCAATTATACTCAGCTTATCTAGCCGAAGAAGATGAAGAAAGCTTAGATAATTTGGTATACCTGAAAGCAGCCTTGGATGAGCTGCTCGAAAAAAGAAGAGACGTATTGGATGCAAAGAGCCCGACTGAGTTGGCTAAGAGAGGACGACCGCAACATTGCCTTTTTCCATAGCCAAGCAAATAGCAAGAGGGATAGCAATACGGTGCATGGCCTGGAAAATGATTAAGGCAAATGGGTCAGCGAAAATGGGAGGTTAGAACTGATGATCAACAAATACTTTGCTCACCTGTTTTCATCTCAAGGAACAGATATCTCATGCTTAGACTCTTCTGAATGGTAGGCAATACTTAAAGCTGAACAACAACATGAACTAGACAGACCATTTTCCAAGGAGGAAGTCCTTTGCAGCCTAGAACACATGGCAGCTCGAAAGGCCCTAGGACCGGACGGTCTCAATGGGCAATTCTACAAAACCCATTGGAACGTCATAGGCGAGGAAGTCACGCAAACAATCTTGGCATGCCTCAATGAGGTAGTTTCCCTTTCTCCCTTTTAACTCCACACATATAGCTCTGATCCCAAAAGTCAAATATTAAATATGAAATATTAGATTAAAATGAATGATTGTGATTGACTGTGAAATATTAAATTTTAATATATATATATATATATATATATAATTAATCTTATGATTGATTGTAAAACGTTAGATTAAGAGATATTGATGGCACTTCTGATTGGTTAAGAAATATTGGATAAAAATAAATGATTGTGGTTGATTGTGAAATAATATAAATATAAAATATAAATAATTAATCTTATGATTGATTATAAAATATTATATTAAAATAATATATCGATCAAAAATTTAATATAATTATATATATATATATATATATTTTGCTCCAGAAGTCGAGTGCATTCGAGAAATTCTGATTCTCCTGAAGCCAAATTATTCCCCTTAACGCGACACTTGCACGGCACGCACAACAAACCCTGCACTCATAAACACGTCCTTCCCCTTCTGTCATCACAATTCACGTCTCTCCTCTCCACGCATCCTTCCAAGTTCCATCAAAAGAAAAGAAACATCTTTTTCATCTCCTCCTCCACCTCTTCCGCCGCCGCATTCCTCATCAAAATTCCCAAATCCCAAACCCTAATCGATACTCATACGATTGTGAATGGTAGAAACCCGAATCCCAATCAATCACATGCCCTCATCCAGGGCGTTCTCTGCTATCGATTCCTTCGGATCTTGTATGGAAGGCTGGTACTTTCGCTGCATCGGCCTCGACCCCTGATCGAATCAGCGAATCTCGGTTTCGATCTCGCTTTCAAATTCGTTTCTATTTTGTTGTTGGTTCTTGATTTGGTGTGGCGATGTTGATGGGTAAGAATAAGAAGGTGGGGGCGGCGGCGGGGAAGGGGAACAGGATCCTGATCACGGTGAACGTGATCGGGAGCGCGGGGCCGATGAGGTTCGTGGTGGACGAGAGGGAGACTGTGAGGTCGGTGATTGAGACGGTGTTGAGGTCGTATGCGAGGGAAGGGAGGTTGCCGGTTCTTGGGTCCGATGCGGAGGGTTTCGTCATGTTTTACCCCGGTGCTGAATCCGATGGTATGATTCCTCATATTTAATTGATCCGTGGTATCGGTTTTGTTGTATTGTGATTCTTAGGATTGATTAATTTTGATGTATCGTCTCATTTGAGTTTTGATCAAACCTAATCAGAGAATTGGATAATGGAATAAGGATTGTCACTATAGTAACGTTGTGCAAATTAAGTTGCATCGCTCCACGGTATCAACTTTATTAAGTATGCCTGTGATAAATGTAGAAACAAGTGATTGTGGTGTATTCAGGAATGGGGTTGATCCTTCAATAGTTCTCTAATCGTGTGATGTTGAACATTTTGCAGCTCTAAGCCCATGCGAGGCAATTGGAGCGAAAGGCTTCAGGACTTTCATGCTGTGCAAGAAGCCACAACCAGTGAAGTCGCTGGTAGGTGATAATACTGCACCTGGGAAACACGACACCGGGCTTGCTAGGAGGGGAACTGGTAGCTGGAAGTCGTGGATAAACAAGTCCCTCAGTCTCAAGGTCGCCCCACATTGAGATTTCAGTTTCCAAATTCTGATGCAAGCACAAGCTTTCAAGTCTGACTGACGACTACTATGTGCTTTTGGGCACTTTCTTGTTGGTTTTCCAGTTTTGCATTACTTTGTTGGTTTCCGTGGAATAAAGTGCAGTTCGGTTCTATTTTCTGGGAATAAGATGCTTGTAAACTCGATATTGTTGAATGCAGAGGAATTTGGTTGCTTCCAAGTCTATGAAATGGCCTTCACTAGTTCTTGAGACGTTTTCCACCTTGTTTGTTCTTTTTGATTTGTGATGGAATATTTTGGAGCAATGCCGCGATGGAGTTGGATCCAGGACAGATTGATCTTGCACTTATCTCAGGATTTTGGTACTCTTGACCTATACCAGGGATGGGAATTTCAAGCTTACTCTTACAAGTTACAACTAAGATATTCGAGAGTTTGATGATCATGAGTACACGTCTTCAAAAAAAACCGTTCTTTGTTCGTTGATACAATATTTTAGAACGTTGTGCCAAGATGATGAATCAAGCTGCTCAATCATGTAATATTTTTTAGAACCCAATGCACCAAGATGTTGAACCAAGCGGTGACTGCAAGTTGAATCAAGTGTTGGTGATACAATATTTCATAGTTTGATATTGTACCCAAAAGCCAGGAAAGTATGGAACCAACCTCTTCAGGATTCTAAAACAGCAGGACCTTGGTTCCTGTCCCAACCTTCACGCACTATTTTCTTGAAAATGCGGGCAATCCCAAGCCGCTCAGGTAGCTGCCGTCTAGTACGAAATGTTGCACAAACGCGACCAACAGGTTCATGGGAGGGCAGAGTGACCACCATACCTGTATCACTACCAGGTTGTTTTCGTATCAGGAACTCGGGAAGGGAATGTTTAAGGGGGTGGTTCAGCAAACTGACCAGGAAAAGTAGCAAAACAAACACATTTGATGCAATGGAATGTGATGCATTTGTGGGAAGTGTCGACAATAGGGTGCAAAGGATCAAAGTTGATGTTTCGATCAACTCCCAAGGTTTGATCACCAGCACTCATAACCCCAACAACCATCATCTGGGATCCAAAGGGGGACAGTTCCGGGGCTTATGGAAGAATGAAGGCTCCCTAGCCGCATCAGTGGAGAGGCTTTACCCATAAAGCATTATTGTTAACAAAAGTGATTGCCTAACGGTCATCAACATGCTCAAAGACGAAAAGCCAGATCTCGGACTAATTTCTTGTTTGCTAGGTTCTTTTGCTCTTGAGTGTCTGAAGAAGCTCATAAAACCGCACAACAATAAGTAGTTATGCTCCAAATATCACTTAAGGGGATCGTGGTAAGTTTTATTGCCAGTGAGTAACAATAGATATATGTGATCAAGAAAAGAGCAATGAAATAGAGTCTAACTGGTTAATTTTATTGGAAAAAAAATCACTAAATACAAAAGCTATGGTACATTGGATCATTTTGGGCTACTGAATTCTATGGTAAAAAAAAGGGGTTGAATGTTTTGACCCAATAAAAGGGTATCAGTGACAAAAATAATATTTGTCTGATGACTCCACGTGTGAAGTTTTAGCCAATGTTCTTCAAAACTCTATGTTTTGTCTTTATATAGCAACGCTTGTATATACTTCTTTTTTCTATCATGAGTAAAATCATCTTATTAATAATGCAATTTTAAACGTTTTATATTATAATACAAGTTGAATTATAATATAAAGTTATTTATATATTAGTTATCACTTTGTTAATTTTCATATTTATATACTATATGCTATGATAAATAAGGAAAATTAATGACGCCTCTTCAATGTATAGTTCACAAAAAGATTTTTGACTAAAAAACTATTCGAATGCTCGACACTCTTTTTTTTCTTGCCGATTGATGAGGTTAGTTGTAACGTCTCGACTTTTCATTACTTATTAATGATACATATAACGTCATTCGTTGGACTCAACGCCTCATCTATGAAAAAACTATATTTTCTGACTTAATCATAAGAATTAAGTTAAGTTCACTCATACATCATTAGTTTAAAAATTTTTGATGCACTCAGTTATAACTCAAAATATCACATTTGTAACAGAATTTACATCTCTTTCTAAGATCAAAATACCTTTCACACATAAGTTACATCTAGCATCAAATCTTAGGTCGCACTTCTTCTTCAAGTCTTACTTCTGTAACAAAGAGTTGAAGAAAGACACAGAAAAATAATAATCGTGAGTTATAGGAGCTCAATAACATGTCGGTTTCCTTATCAGGGTTACATGAGAGAAAAAGATAAGAAAAAAGGGGAAAATGACCATTTGGATCATTTGTTTTAACACTCTGTAATTATCATGTCAATCTAGCATTCACAATTATTATCACAAGTATACCAGTGATTCATCATAGTCACATAAATACATTTAGCATCACGTAACAACGCTCAAAACTACGCGTCCATCGATAGTCCAGATATTATCAACATCATTTACTACCGTCATACTATAATATCCGAAAATTTTGGGATGAATAAATATAAAAAAAAATATATTAAACATATGTTTAAAATAAATGGGATTAAAAATACGATAAGTAACGAAAGTTACAAAATATGACATACGTAACGAACGTCACGGAGTTAAAAGAGTCGCGTATAACTGTAAAATTTTTAGTTTCGAAAAAAATATTTTCTTCGGTAGAACGTTCTAATAAAATGTTTGGAACGTTATGCTCCAAACGAAATAATTTTTGGAGGTAAAATTATACGAGACTTTTATAAATACGATATATGAAATATCACAATAACCTAAACAAATACACCCAACATATCACACCCCACCACTCACACTTTTCTTTATTTCATCAACCACTCAACATCCCCACGACATCTCACTCACAACTCCCCACTCACCATTTCCACTCACCATTTTCACTCATCACTTCCCACTCATAACTACACACTCACTACCTCCCATCACAACCACCTCCCACTCATCATCCACCACCACCACCACCACCACCACCACCACCTCTCACTCATCATCCATCATCATCACCATCACAACCACTTCCATCTTATTTCAATCATCAATCATCCACTCAACTCCTCTTTTCACCATCATTCTCTCATTTCTCTCAAACTCACATTCTCCCTCACATAACATTTACATTTTATATCACGACACCATCTCTATACTTCATCAAAATCAATGAGATTGATAGTCACGATAAAAAGGACGAATCAAGGAATCCAACACCACAAACAAATTTGACTCACGTTGCGAGATGTTCAAACAAAATAATTATCATGAAACAATAATAATACTTCAATTTTGAATTACTGACGTAATCTTTTTATATTTTTAAGACGAAAACAGAACCCTTTTTTTAAAAAATCAAATGTTTTATTTTTTTCGATGGAAAAATTATTTTCCAATTCTATCATCAATTTTTGTTTTGATTTTTATTTTCTTAAATACTGTTACCAAACAATCCTTGAAGGAAAAAAAAACCGGTTAATAAGACCTTCACTTTTCCCAACTTCGCTCACCTACGACCCTGACATCTCCCGCCTGATCGGCGATCATCACAACCACCAAACCCACGATGGCGACGGCGGCGGAATCCAACAACTACCAGAAATACGGTGTCCCAGTCTACGGAGCCGGGTGGGTCCCGCGTGACGCGATCAGATCCGCTCTCCGCTCCACCGACGGCGACGAAGCATCGGCGGCTGAGGATGATAACAAGTCGCCGGTGATCCCTAGTTATGTGGTGCTTGCCGGCGGCGGAGGCGAGGGGCGGAGCGGGATCCCGAACGCTGTTCTGCTCGCGGAGTTCGATTTTGAGACGAATAGTCTGTCGAATGAGCCGGTGCGTTCTCTGCGTTGTGATTCAATTGGATTAGGGCTTTTCATGATTTTGTTCTGTTTTTGGGAATGGAAAGAGAATGGATAGGTTGATATTGAATTTAGGGAGTTTGAAATTGAAGATCTGTGCTCAAATTACCGAGAATTTATGTAAATGTTGGGGATAGTACAATACAGATTATATTTGTTGACTTTTATGTCCCGAATATGTAGATCGGAGTGAATTTCACTTAGTCGGATCGTAGTGTCAAAAGAACGAAAGTATATTCGTACTGTAGAATGTGGACTACCTTGATGCATATAGATGATCATAAGGTCGCGACCGGCTTGGTTTTGACAATATTATTGGCCTTGGGTGATCCATCCAGATTTCAGTGCCAAGTACAAGTGGAGGGCCGTATTTAGTATGATAGTCATAGTAGAGAGAATCTCTCAAATCATATAATCATTCCTCATTGTCTTACTGAACCGAGCCGAGGAAACTCTCCTTGTAACTCAAAATAGGACCTTTATAAGTAGAAAATCAAACTTGCTCTCATTTCCAATCCCATCATGGGGTTAGGGTGGAGAAAGTGTAATTTATGCAAGGAAAATTGCGTATGTTTGGCTAAAATACCATGTTCTAATTAGGTTGTGAATCTTGGGACGGGTGGTGATCTGCCCTACAGAATGTCTGTTCATCCTGGTAGTGAAGGCCTTATTTGCGCGATGCCTAACAGCTGCCGGTATTCTTCTAATGCAACAAGTTCTCGTATGGATTTCAAGATGTTGAGGCGTTCTAGTGACTCAAACAAGTTACTTTGCTTATGCCTGCTTTCATTGAACAGATGGTTTCAGTGGGAGGCTTCTGATACTAATGGGGAGAGGGAACTAAGTGTAAGGGAATCTGACAATGCGCTTGTGCAGTTGGAGGATATTGGCCTGCAGCTAGCTTTAGCGTTTAGTAAGGATGGATCAATGCTTGCTGCCGGCGGCGAGGTAGATGCCTTTCTTACCACTATAAGAGTATAACATTAGAAAAAACATGTTCTTTTTTTCTTTTCATTGTCTTGAAATTTATCAAGTTCTGAGGTTTTAAGCTTCATAAGCGTCTCATTGTTCTGTTGTCCAATAAGGTGTTTCTTCATGCAGTTTGTTTAATGATGCTCCCATTTTTGCTGCAGTACAGGATGGTAAGTTGAGGGTTTTCAGGTGGCCTTCGGTGGAAATCATACTCAATAAGGAGAATGCCCATTCTTCTGTGAAGGATCTAGATTTCAGGTATGCTACATGCCAATGTTCTGATCTCTTTGCTTAAAATTTCTGCAGTTCTTCGGCTGCGGTCTGAAGCTTTCATGTTCTGTCAATTGTATGCTTCAGCCCAGATGGAAAATTTCTTGTCTCTGTGGGAAGCGGCCTTTGCAGGGTGTGGAATGTGACATCATCAGAGATCGAAGTTTCTTTACCGAGAGAGACTGTAAGAAACTATGTTCAGTTGTCCTTAATGATTTATTTGTCTAGCTCGTACAGCATTGACACCAAGAAGTTTTCTTTCTCATATCCAGGATGAGATTTTCAGCTATTGTAGATTTTCTCAACGAAGTGATGGGAATCCAGTGCTCTATACCACCGTTATGCATGGTAAATTTGGGTCTACTGCACTGACCTTCACTTCAATTTCCAGCAGAAGTTCTCTATGCAGATTGGTTGATAACTTATGCCCTTCTTGACTGATATCATAGGCAAAGGTGGACGCATAGTAACATGGAATACAAGTTCATGGAAGAGGATAGCATCTAAACGAATCACAGGCGACCCAGTTTCTGCCTTCAGTGTTTCTGATGACGCAAAGTTCCTGGCAATGTAACTGATCTCTTTTATTCTTACTGCTGCAAGCTGATAATTTCTGTTTTCATATAAGAATGGACAGCTCTTCTGTTTGTTTAATTAATATGGATTTATGGAACTTCACATTGGTAAACTGGAAAGGGCATTAGGATAGAAACATCTTTCATGTTCTTCAGTTTGGGATTGTTATACCGTAGGGCGTAGGAGGGATCGGTAACAACAACAACAATAAATCAAGCTTTTATCCCATCAAGTGGGATCGGCTACATGAATACGACGGCGTCATTCCAATCTGTCATGTACATTATCTTCCGTAAGATTATGATAGGCCATATCATATTTCAAGGTTTTTCTCATGGTTTTTTTAGGTCTCCCTCGTCCTCTCTTGATATGTGCTAACTCCCAAGTTTCACATCTCTTAACAGAAGTTATGACTGGTCTGCGTTTCACATGACTATATCATCTTAGTCGTGACTCTCTCATCTTATCTTCTACTGGAGTCACACCTATTTTCTGTCTGATAACTTCATTTCGTATCCTATCTATTCTTATATGTCCACACATCCATCTTAACATTTTCATCTCGTTTGCACTCATCTTCTATACATACTGTCACTTAATTGCCCAACATTCTGACCCATACAGTATCGCTGGTCGAATAGCTGTCTTGTAAAATTTTCCTTTTAACTTGGTAGGTATTTTAGTATCACATACCACCCCTCAAGCGTCCTTCTATTTCAGCCCATGTGTTTTAATCCTATGATTAATATCTGCATCAATTCCTCCATTCTTATATAGCATCGAACCTAAATATTTGAAAGAATCCGTTTTAAGGAGAGACTCTGTTCCCAACAATATATTCTCACTATTTGTTTGACTATTCTCATTAAAAACACATTCCATATATTCTGTCTTGGTTTTACTGATCTTTAACCCCTTACTTTTCAACGTCTCCCTCCAAGTTTCAAGTTTTTCATTCATCCTTTCTTTCGTATCGTCCACCAGAGCAATATCATCAGCGAAAAGTAAACACCATGGTACTTCGTCTTGTATATGCCTGGTGAGATCATCCATTACTAAGGCGAAAAGGTATGGGCTCAATGCTGATCCTTGGTGTAAACCCACTTTAATAGAAAAAGCAATCGTTTTACCAACATAGGTTCGCACATGTAGCAGCTTCTTCATACATGTCTTTTACAATCTCGATATACCTACTCGTTACTCTTTTTTTTCTTAAGTTTTTCAAATCACTTCTGTTGGAATAGAATCATACGTCTTTTTCAAGTCGACAAAAACCATATGTAAATTCTTCTTCTCTATCCTAAAACGTTCCATTACAC
>JAOVYX010022777.1:0-14224 GCA_035668315.1 Drosera spatulata
TTGAGAAGAAGTTGAAGGTGTAGAACCTAAGAAAGGAGTAGAGCTACTTATCTAAGGAGATTCAAAATTAGAGACTACTTTTCTAACTTCAAATCCAGTTACCCTGCCACTTTTCAAGTTCATAAAAAATCATACAAACTTCTTTTTGAATGATATTTTTTTTTTAATTTTTTTTAAAACTAGAATAGAAAACTATTAAGTTAAATTTGGTTCATTTGACACTTGTTATCGAAGTCCCCGGCAAAGACGCCATAACATGCATATAGCAATTACCTTAAACTAATCATGTTATATGCATTTGAAACCATTGATTGTATATGAGAATTAGCTTAAATCATATTATATCAACTAGTTACTGAACTAAACCATTTAGCATGATTTATAGCTTTAACATACATATTTTAGGTGATCAATCTAGCATGCACATGTTATATGATGATTCTAACAGGTTTCATGCATCAATCCTTTATTAAGCACCTCTGGTTTGTATTAAATACTCAACATCTCATGATCTAATGACTTCAAAACTCATCAACACATCCCTACTATCAAGTTACTCACACATAATCATGGAATAAAACATAGAATTAAGCAAGGTAACGTAAACAATCATTCTGATCAGTTTGACAACTAAAGAACAATGTTTTACAGTGCACATAGCGTTCCAAATCAAAGTCCAATTGGGTCCTATGCGTTACGGATCAAGTCTTTGTCAATTCCTTCTCCAAAACCCGTCTTTCTTGCGCCTCTCGTCCTCTCGATCGTCTTTGCCTCCCTGAGCTTCTCCCCTTCTGTTCTTTGCTTGGAATAACCCTTGGAGGAGTATTTATAGGCGAGGGCTTACAAGCAGATCGATCCGACGGCTGAAACTCATCATTTTACATCTGGAGTTTCGTCGCGACCGCGACCAGGCCTGTCGCGCCCGCGACATCATTAAAATCTGGAATTTCTGGAAAAACATTCGTCGCGCCCGCGACAGCTGTGTGCGTGCGACAGATGGTCGTGCCCGCGACACAGTGTACCGCTAACCTAAAATCCAAAACTAAAAATACTAAATGACGTCCAAAAAAACTTATACATGATATCTACACATACTATTCTAGCTAAACGTGGTGAAACATTGCCGTAAAAACTCTCGAAGCGTGTGCAATGATGATGAAACTTGAAATGCGGCTTTTTGAGTTCGTCGTTTGTCATTTTCTTCATCCTTCTTCATTTTTGCTCCAAATCCAAGCCAATCTTCCAAAAACATGAAAGTACAGCAGTACCAACATTCCAAGACAAAAACACACTAAAAATGTAATTTAGACAATACACAAGGAATAAAACAAATATTTAGAAGAAAGAAATGATGTGTGTTTTCATACACATCAGCTATATTCTTGCTCAGCGCTGAAACTGACGGTTTTATCCGATTTATTTTTTTAGGTACATAGGTTGTAAATCATAGAGTTTATAATAAATAACCTAGAGAAGGAGGGGGAGGGGGGAGGGGTGAATAGGTTGTTTAAAAATTTCTCGACAGTTTAGTGCGGTTTGGTCTTGACTTGTATATACTTTGGCTTCTGCACATTGGTGAAAACAGTTTGTAGTCGAGACTTGAGTTCTTTGTATTTGTCTCCTTTGTGTCCAATATTATGATCTAACAGTTCTAATATATATCCTGAAATGCAGTAAAGGACACAATAATTTATACTGATTCAGACAATCTTTATCAAATAGCACACGAAGACTTAGTCCAGTCTTTCCTTGGTGACAAGTATTGCCAAGCCAAGAGGGAATTCACTATCTCTTTGTTTGTGGACTTCAAAGAAACCCCTCACAAGTAAACTACTAGCTAAGGCAAGAACCTAGATGATTGCTGATAGTACCTGTCGCAAAGGTGCTACAAATTGAAATATCCATACTACTTCACACAACACATTATAATAAAAATGCAGTAGTGATAAGCACGAGTCGATCCCATAGGGAACAGTTTTTTCACATTTCGTAAATTAAATTGTTTATCTATGAATTTTTTATAAAATTGGGATGGGGATAAACTAAAACAGAATAATTGGAAATTTATCTTGAGATTTTATCCAAGTTCAACAAAACGTATGGCTTTCGTGATCTTCACTGGTCATGGATTTTAATCATAGACTAATAATGTTCATCTTATGTTCTATCATGATAGGTGTTTGTAATTAAGTTTGACAAAAAGAGAGTTGCCGATATAAGCTATTGGTTACCATAAAGCATGCCATAATCAAACTAACACAATTACTTTATGTCAAAACGAGAATATAACATAGACTAATTAAATATGTTGCATTAAGGATATTCCTCTAACACCTCACAGTATTGACTTAACACAAATTAACATCATATCATGCCCATTTTCATGTGATCATAGGTTTATCCAAAGAGAATGATATTAACCTATGAACTTGCTATAAACATCAACCAAAAGATAATGGCTTGACTGCATACATACTTTTCTAGCGTAATTAGATGGCCCGTCCAACTACAATAGACAAGTAATTCATAATAGCATGAACACATGAAATGATACCATAAATTGTGAAGATGAAACTATTAAAAATAGGAATCACGTCTCATAAAATCCATGACTAAACAACCACTAAGCCATACTCAGATTTACGCTACCATCATAACAGTATGGAACAAACAATTCATACGAAAAACATAGAAAGTCATCTCAAATTACAACTATGAAAACTGAGAGATATAAAATCCTAGACCATTTGAGATTGGTCTAAACAAATGTAGAGCAATGATCTCTTCGTGTAGTGGAGGTTGAGTAGCATCACTCTTGTCGTGATCCCTAGAGAGCGTCGTCTCAGATTGAAACGGCGTCTCTAACTCTCTGGAAACATATGTAGAACTGATGAAAAACCCTTTTTTTTCGAACTTTCGTTTCTGATATTTGACTTAGGTATTTAAACGAAAAAAAATAACAAATTTCCCTAAAAATAGCAAAATATAACAACCAGATTTTGTGGGACACACGTGTGGCCTTGGCTAGGACCAAGCCTTGTGCACACGGCTCGTGCTCTGTCCTACTTTGCCCATGCTCAGGGAACTTTAGTTCTGCATATTGCCCGTGCCTGATACAAAACATGCAAACTTCGACATTCAACTCCAAATAAAGTACAAGCACGTTCCATAAGCTTCGAGATCAATAGGAAACTTTAGAAAATAGCTTCAAACTTCTCATTATCAGCTCATCCTCAGAAACACTTCCAATTCTTCACCGTTACAATACAAACAAGAGATATTGAAGTATTGATGCTCTAAAAAAAAAAAAAAGAACTAAAACAATACAAAATAACAATAAAATTGACTCGAACGGACGACTTTAGACTAAGAAAATGATGCATGTTTTCACACACATCAAACTCCCTGAAACCAAACATTTGGTTATCCTTAAGCAAAAGGAAACACACAAGAAAGAATAAGAATAATGTAAAATAAGAAACTCAAAACAACTAAATAAACTAGTGTCATAACACATGTTTCTGCAAGCCAATTCATATTCCCCTCTTGCCACATTACAAAAAGTTATCCTCATATCTCTAGTTAATCACCTAAGAAGGCATCACTCACCATCTCACAACGATTGTGAGGAGCATATCAACACTCTAATAACATGCAAGGACAAATAGTTCAACCGAAATAAGATAACTAGCTTTAAGCATTCACATACTAACCATCTTCTTACCCGAACCAAATATACATCTTATCTTATTGAAAGCTTTTTGCTTGCTGTATTGCTTTGGCAATCATCTTTTCTTCTACCTTTTGATTTTTTTTTTTTTTTTTGATTCAATGCAATCATAGCACATTGTGTGTCATATTACAAGATAAAAAACTAACCATCCCATACAAAAATATCCCGAACAATTACCACCTTGACTCGTATTTGCAATAAGGTTTAAAAGGCTTCTTTTGTGGAGTTCAATGGCATGAGAAATATAGAACAACTCCGGTGAGAAGTATGAGCATGCCCAATCTACATATCACATAAAACATGGGATAGAAAGGAAGGGAAAACAGGGAATTATAACGTTAGGTAAGGGAGGTTTATATGGTTATGGCTATACAAAGAAATGGAATAAACGATTTACGATGCACACCTCTCCGCCTTACCACTACTAAGTAGGTAGTAGCTTAAACTCGATGTATTATAAAAGTCTAGCCTCTATTGTTGCTGTAAGGACCCAAAAAATTTCGTAAAATTTAGTTTCACAATAATTAACGTGAACAGTAAATTATCGTACGTTATAATTTATTTTGTGGGGTTAAAAGACTTGTTTGACTATATAATAGGAAAAGAATGTAATATATGGATGAAATATAACCTTAACATGCAAATATGGGGAAATACGATATTAATATGAAAATATTGTATTTATACGAAAATAATCTAAACCTAATTTTGACACTTATTTTTCTTTATGTCAATTTCTACTCCCCCTAAATTCAATTAATTATCCACTAATACCCACTAAATATCCACTAATTTTACACTTAAGCTATTTTAATTGATTTAGTTTTCTATTAATACAAGCTCTCTTCTCCTTGAAAATTCCTTACAAACACAAAACAAAACACTTCTTACATTAGAGTTAAGCAAGAGAAGAGAAGAAGGAGAAGTTTAAGGAGAAGAGGAGAAGGTAGGTGATAAGGCGAGTAAGACGGGGAACCTTCACCGTTGTTAAAAGATGGTAATCATCTTGATTAGAAATTTTGTGTAATGTTATACACTCTTTGATAAATCTTGATATTAATATATGTTGAATCTTCATATGTTTAATTTCTAACAAAATTAATAAATCATGATTCGGAGTTAAGAATTTTAAGTTATAAATCAAAACCTGCGGATATATCAATCTATAAAAAACTGGTTATAGAGATGATTTTATGACTTGATATGAAAATATATAGTAGGACATATGAGACACGACTTATATCACTGGAAAGGTATAAAAGTCTATTTTCCAGAACAGTTTACAAATAACTATTTGAAGTTGTATATAGAGAGTTATGAACAAATTAGTGAAGTAAGCTCAAATTATTTAAACTAGCAAAAAATATAAACTTGAACTAATTAACTGCTATTACTAGTAAGGTTTTATGATGAAAAATTTAATTCACTGGAAATATTATGAAATCTAGTTTATGTATATATTTACGGAATAATTTTTGAAGTTGTATACAAGAAGTTATAGATTTAAATACATTAAAAGGTCTAGAGGCTGGGAACCTCGTTCTAGAGGCTGGGAACCTCACTTTAAAGGCCGGAACGCTCGTTCCGAAGGTTGGGACGCCTGTTACAGAGGTCGGGATACTCATTCTAGAGGTCAGGATGTCCGTCCCAAAGATCGAGATGCCGACATAGAACCTTCTGGGAACAGGCGGGATACTCGTTCTAGAGGTCAGGATGTCCGTCTCAAAGATCGAGATGCCGACATAGAACCTTCTGGATCAAGAATAATCGTTTTGATCCCAAAACAACTCCAAATATTCAAAAATACCTGTAATGATATTCAATATATAAAATCATCATCATGTACAATCAAAGTAAGTATCAAAGGTTTTTACAAAGCTTAACATCACCTCATAATATTAATATGATGATTTTTCACGAAGTACGAACAAACATTCATATGAAAATGTATTAATATATCATGTTATAGGACCGGAGACGCCGCTCGTTGAGACATAAAGTACAAGCTGAGTGTATGTGTGAGGAAGTTGCAATAAGAAGATAACGTTTAAATTTATTGTTTGTGACGATGCGTATTGTTATACTATGAGTATAATAATATGCATTGGAATCTATGGACGTAGTCACTAAATGTGGCTGACCTAAAATACACATAAATGTGGCTGAAATAAAATACTGACTACAACTGTTGTGTGTCGTGATAAGTTGATGTGTATGTTTTTGTTATGCCTTGATTGTTGGTATAAAGAGGATGAGTGAGTGAAAGAAGTGTAAATCCATAATTGATGAGATAACTCCATGGTATAAAACACAAAGAGCGTTGTGTCTGTTGTACGTGTTATACCGTGACTTGGTGGTGACATTCTTTCATCGACCCTGTGAGGTCGTTTTAGTATAACGAAAACTCACTACAGTAGATCCTAGGCTCCGCTTTGGCTGATCCTCTTTCGCGGATATCGCTTTTACTAAAGCTGGATAAAGTTTGATAAGTTGAAATTGAATAAGTCTCGCCAAGGGCACAATTATAACATTGAGTGAGATGATAATTGTGAATGTCGAATTGGTATGAATAAGTCTCGTCAGGCAGTCTTGTCGACAATGTTGGTGAGATCACTAGGAAGCCAAAATTGTGTCCCTCTATTCCTGTTGAACTTCAAAAAATAATGCCCCCCACTGAGATCGAACCTCTCTATGGAGGTTACGTACCTCAAGTCTATGGTGGGGATATCACGAGGTACAGGGACTAGTGTAGATAAGTCTATCCTTACCTTCATGGCTATCGAGGTGATCAAACCCCCAAACAGATGCGCCCCGACCTCTTCGCGGTATGGAACATCCAATGACGAACCACTCATCGCGGATGTTGCCCACCGTGTTGTACCGGTCGAAAACAGTGTGTGCTAAATCTCGATGCACATGCCAAAACACTGGGTTATGCACTCCTGACACCTTGGCCGTCCTGAACTCAATAGTCCTCAGGCCAGTGAGATCCAGCCAGAAAGGTCTTGTGTCTCTCGTGAACTCAGTTGGCTCAGTATGCCGTCCTCGCACTCTGAAGCATACATACGGTTAACCCATGCGATAGACTTCTCGTGTGTCACACCTCCTAAATGGAATCGAATCGCCAGCACACCATCTTCCTTCTTCTTCCCACTGGTAATGAGCTCCAGCGTGCCCAAGAACTCATATAGACCTTCTCGTATGTCGGCCATCGGCTGAATGCAAACTGCTCTGTATGTAACCCCTTAACAAGGGTATATGTGTCATCCTTCAGGCCCAAGGTGCTGAGGGTAGGAGGATCTAAGTATCTCGTCTTCTGGAGACGTCTCCTCTTTAGATGGTTATATCGTTCCTCCTTATCTCCGTTCTCGAACACTATCTCATGGTCATTAGGCTTCCTAAAAATGGCTTAGGTGGCAGAGACAGTCTAGGGACACAGCTGCGCTTGGGAGGGCTCAAATTCTTGTGTGGAATCTACAAAATAGGCAACACAACAACTCAAAATTTCATATATCCCCGAGTCGAGGTACACCCTCGACTCGTACATCATACATCAAACAACCTCCTCCATCACAAACAATCTCCATTCACCCATCTTCATCACATTTCACACTCATCCATTCATAGACAATGAGATATATCGATTTAAATCATTCAAGAGCATAAATAATCGATATACAATCACAATTTGCAAAAATTCATCAAACATCTCCACATATTAATCTAACTTGTACCTAACATACATTCATCATCCATGAAAGTAATGTAATATTTTCTAATAATCCATTGCATCAAAATCAATCGAAATATACATTTTCACGAATCGAACATACGTGAAAAACCTAAATCTCCCTTACTTCATCAAATCATGAAACCAACATATCCACATGCTTACAACTTCGTGGGGAATCAATTTTAAGCCCAACATTATGCATTAGAAGTGATTTGTTTGACAAATTTTTAGGATTTTTGAAAATTACCTTCGGGCGAGTTTGCTAAGATTAAGAATGATTCGGTGCGAGATTGATGAATTCATTGATGGAGGAGTGTGAGTTGGATCTTTTGTTACGATTTAAGCTCTTGTGCTTCCAATTTAGTACAGAAATGATGATTTTGATGCGGCTTCACGTGTAAATAAGGAAAATCAAGAAAAACTCAAGTTGTTCGTGGTTTTAGAATGCAGGATACTCAGGGAGCACGGCCCGTGCTCACACGCACGGCCTACCTTACCCCGTGGTCAGGGGATTATGATTAAGGCTTGGCATGGTCCGTGTGTTTTACGCACAGCCCATGCATGGTTTGTGTTCAAAAACATGATGTATTTTTGTTTTAAACGTTAAGTTTCCTCGTGTGGTTGTTGTTTTATAAACTTTTAACATGTTTCATTGTGTTTATTCATCACATTGATCATTTTGAAGGCAAAGGTCTCAGGTTTGATGTCTTTGAACTCAACTTAAACACTAAAACTAACTAAATGAAATTAAAAACATCGTTAGCTCGATGTAATCAAATTGATTTGTCATGGAAATCGCAGATCGACAACTTCCAACCATTTTGAGTTTTCTCCCTCTAAATATTGTTTTAATCTATGTCCGTTAACTTTGAAAATTTTTTCTATCTCGTTGCTCTTTATTTCTACCACTCCATAATCGAAAGCTTTAATAACTTCAAATCAAGCTTCCCATATGGAATGAAGTTTTTTAGGAAATAATTTAACTCGAGAATTGAACAACAGAACTTTATCACCAAGTTGAAATGATTTCCTACTTAACGTTTTGTCATGATAAAGTTTTGTTTTCTCCTTATGAATTCTCGAATTTTTATAAGCATCGTTCCTTAATTCCTCCAGTTCTTGTAGTTGTAACTTTCTTTGTTTGGTACTTTGTTCATAGTCCAAGTTACAACTTTAATGGCCTAAAAGGTTTTATGTTCAAGTTCTACTAGAAGGTGACATGCTTTGCCATAAAGCATGCGATATGGGGACATTCCAATTGGAGTTTTATAAGCAGTACCGTATGCCCACAATGCATCTCCTAACCGTGCACTCCAATCCTTACCATTTGGGTTCATAACTTTTTCAAGGATCGATTTCATTTCCTGATTCGAGATTTCTGTTTAACAAAGTCAACAACGACTTTTGCATCATCGGTACGAGTCGCTCGGGCTTCAACCCATTTGGAGAAACAGTCTACTGCGACTAAAATGTAAACATTTTCAAATGATGATGGGAATACATCCCATAAAATCAATGCCCCGTACATAAACGTGTATGGAATTGAGAGGCATTTGATCTCTTTTGGAAATATTTCCGGTCCTTTGACATTCCAGACATGATTAAACACTTTCAATAAAAATCCACTTTCCAATACCTTGTGTGCGGTTTTTCTCGAGCAAAAGTCACCACCACTTTCAAAGGTATGACAGAATTTCAGAATAGATTGTGCCTCGTGATTAGACACATATTTTCTCAGAATTTGATCTGAATAGATTTTAAACAGATATGGATCATCACAGATGTAATATTTTGCATCATTTTTAATTCAATTCTTTTGAGCACGTGATAATTCACTTGGTAGCTGTTTTGTGACTAAATAGTTCAAGATGTCAGTATACCATGGAATTTCATTGTGGATTGCCATTAAATATTCGTTTAGAAATAAATCTGAGAGAGAAACAACTCTCCTTCTCTTGGTATTCTGCTTAGATGATCTGCAACATAATTTTATGCTCCTTTATTGTCTCAAATTTCAATATCGAACTCTTGGAGCAAAAGTACCCATCTTAGGAGTCTATGTTTGGACTCTTTCTTTTTCAAAAGGTACTTCAATACCGCATGATCTGAGGAAATAATGACCTTTATGCCAAGAAGATATGAGCAAAATTTTTCCAGAACAAAGACTATAGCATACATCTCCTTTTTCTGTTGTTGTATAGTTGCAGTGAGCATCGTCCAATATATGAGAGGCATAGTAAATCACGTGAGGAATATGGCCTACTCGTTGTCCCAGAACTGCCCCTAATGCTTTATCACTTGCATCGCACATGATTTCAAAGGCAAGTTCCAACAATAGCTTTGCAATCATCATCAAAATATAGGACAATGTCTTTTTACAAAATCTTACACATTAGTTGTGCTACCTTTGAGAAGTCTTTAATGAATCTACGATAAAATCTCGAATGACCTAGAAAAGCTCCTACCTCTCTAATAGATATAGGATAAGGGAGTGAGTGAATCACTTTAATCTTTGCTTAGTCAACTTCCAGTCCCCTTGCTGAGACTACGTGACCTAAGACTATACCTTATTTTACTATGAAATGGCACTTTTCAAAGTTAAATACAAGGTTAGTTTCAATACATCTATTAAGCACGAGTTCCAAATTCTTAACACAGTGTTCGCAAGAATCACCATAAACAGAAAATCATCCATAAACACTTCAATGATGTGAGCAATATAGTTAGAAAACATTGACATCATACATCTTTGAAACGTAGTTAGGGCATTACATAAAACAAAGGGCATTCTTCGATAAGCGAATGTCCTAAATGGACATGTGAAAGTGATTTTATCTTGATCTTCTGGGGTAGTGTAAATTTGATTAATGCGTAGAATAACTATCAAGAAAGCAATAATATGAACGATCGACTAAACGTTCTAGCGTTTGGTCCATAAATGGTAGTGAAAAGTGATCCTTTCTTGTAGAAGCATTGAGCTTCCTATAATCAATGCACACTCTTCATCCATTTTGGACTCGAGTTGTTATCATTTTACCATCAGGATTTTCAACTATAGTCATTCCCGTTTTCTTAGGAACCACATGAATTGGGCTTACCCATTCAGAATCAGTGATTGGGTATATAACTCTAGCATCTAAAAGGTTTAGAATCTAATTCTTCACGACTTTCATTATAGGAGGATTGAAACGACATTGAGCTTCCCTTTATGGTTTAGCATTTTCTTCCAAATAGATTTTATGCATACAGGTGGAAGGGCTTATCCTTTTTATATCGGAAATCGTCCACCCTATAGCTCTTTTGTTAGATTTAAGGACATTTACTAACTTCTCTTTTTCATCGAGAGTTTGTTTGTTAGAAATTATTATTTGTAGCGCCTCTCCATCACCAAAATATGCATATTTTAAGTGTGGAGGTAGTGGTTTCAATTCTAGTTTAGGTGGATTGACTATTGATGGTAGCATCTTTTCATGATTAATTGATAGCTCTGGAATAGAAGGGTGATGTTCATATTCCTTGCAGACATATATTTCTTTCTCAAGTTGGTTTAATTCTTTTTCAAGATCATCAAGATTGTAATTTGTTGGCTCATACTCGTTTGTGTTGAGATTTGAGATTGCCTTGAGAAATTCTAAATTGTTGAACTCAAACATTTCATCTTTCAGAGAAGTAAATGAATGGATTGAATCAATCATGTAGAGAGAGTGGATTTCATCAGAGGGATGTTTCATAGCATCATAGATTTTGAAGGTAATTATCTCTCCATTGAATTCCTTGGAAAGAGTTCCATCATTTACATCTATTTTTGTTTTGGCTGTTCTAAGGAATGATCGTCCTAAACATTTACAATTCTAAGGATTGATTTCCAATTCAGGTTCAACTTGTTTCGTTTTAACTCTTTTAATCGCTTTCAATTCTTTTCCACTTCTTAAAGTAATTGCGTTGACAGTTATCATAAAGGGTATGACACTTATCATTAGCATGACCTTGAACAGAGCATAGTCCACAGTATTTGACTTGTGGGATATTATTGCTATTTTGAAAAATCATTGTAAGTAAGTCTGTTAAACGATCAAGCTTTTGATCACGAGAGAATCATCATCGCGATTGAAATCTTGAGAATTAGCAGCCATCTTTTCTAGAATATGTCGTGCCACCCTAAGCTGCATCAACCAAACCCCGGTCTAAAGCAAAAAGACCTTGATAGAAATAATGGATCAGAAGATTTTCAGGGAATTAATGATTGGGACTGCTTGAGATGAGACATTTGAAATGTTTCCAATATTTGTGCAAAAATTCTCCTTTTTTTTTTTTTTTGTCTTATGGAACATATTTGCTTTTGAATTATTGTAATTTTTGATGTGGGAAAATATTTATCAAGAAACTAAATTTGACCTTATGTGTTAATTATTCCCTTAGGTAAGTCATAAAGCTAATTTTTTACAGCGTCTTGAACATTAAAAGGAAAGGCTCTAAGCTTAATAACTTCATCTAGCACAAACCACCCTAACTTCGTTCAAATGCCTGTGAGGATCTTCACAAGGCAAATCATGAAAAGTGGATAATTTTTGCGAAAAACCAGAATTGAGCTTAAAATTTCCATGCACATTAAAAAAAAATAATACATGAGCACTTGAGCACTCGGAATACCATTTTGCTAACGGTCTAAGTGTGCGATTATCAACTTGAGCACTCGGAATACCATTTTGATCATTCAAAACATCAGCAATATTAGAGTTGGAAAGATCTCACCAATATGACGATTAAGAATTTTTTATGAAGACGACACTTCACCTCGTTCTACTCGTTGCTTTGATGCTCAAATGCACTTCCTTCAAATATACGAACGATGTTATGTACTTTTTCTCTAGTTTCTCGTCCACTTCGTAATTGCATACAAGACGATCAATTCCTGATAAATAAAAATAAAAAGAAACAGAGAACGACTTTTTCAAATGTAGTAGTGATAAGCACATTATATCTATACTACTTCACACAACACAGTTGTAATAAAAATGTAGTAGTGATAAGCACGAGTCAATCCCACAACGAACGAATTTTTCAAATTTTGTGAATTAAATTGTCGGGGGAAGGGGGAGGTGGTTTTTCAGAAGAACAAGAGCTAAGAAACACAATGTAATAAACTAAAATGTAACAATTGTGAATCTATCTTGAGATTTTAACCAAGTTCAACAAAACCTATGGCCTTCGTGATCTTCAGTTGTCATAGATTTTAATCATAGACTAATAATTTTCATCTCATTTTCATGTGATCATAGGTTACCAAAAGAGAATGACATTAACCTATGAACTTGCTATAAACATCAACCAAAAGAGAATGGCTTGACCGCATACATTCTTTTTTAGCATAATTAGATGACTAGTCCAACTACAATAGACAAGTAATTCATAATAACATTTAACACATTAAATGATACCATAAATTGTGAACATGAAACTATTAAAAACAGGAATCAGATCTCATAAAATCCATGACTAAGCTACAGCCACTAAGCCATACTCAGATTTACACTATTGTCATCACAATATGAAACAAACAATTCATACAAAAAATATAGAAAGTTATCTCGAATTACAACTATGAAAACTGAGAGATACAAAACCCTAGAGCAATTGAGATTGGTCTAACAAACGTAAAGCAATGATCTCTTCGTGTAATGGAGGTTGCATAGTGTCATTCTTGTCGTTATTCATTGAGATCATCGTTCTCAGATTGAATCGGCATTTCTAACTCTCTGAAAAACTTACGTAGAACTGATGAAAAACCCCTTTGTTTTTTCGAACTCCCGTTTCTGATATTTGATGTATGTATTTATAGGGAAAACGAAAAATAATAAATTCCCCTAAAAATAGCAAAATATAAAAAACAGATTGTGTGGGACGCATGGCCCGTGCCTTGTGCACACGGCCTGTGGTCTGTCCTACTTTGCCCGTGCTTAGGGAACTTTGGTTCTTCAGGTTGCATGGCCTGTGCTTCCTATGCACGGCCCGGGCCTGATAGAAAACATTAAAACTTTGATATTCAACTGCAAATAAAGTACAAACAAGTTCCATAAGCTCCGAGATCAACAAGAGAACTTCAGAAAATCGCTTCAAACTTCTCATAATCAGCTCATCCTCAGAAAACACTTTGAATTCTTCACTGTTATCATAAAAATAAGAGATATTGAAGTACGATGCTCTAAATAAGAAAAAGAACTAAAACAATTCAAAATAACAATAAAACTGACTAAAAACTTGAATTGTCATGACAAGGCTTGAAAATATCCTGTATTGACTGAAATATATGAGAATTTTCAAATTCTTATTTTTGACTAAATAAGAAGAATTTTCAAATTCTATTTTTGAATTTTTCCTGTATTGACTTGCTGGTGCTCAGCTCTTGAATTGTCATGCTTCTTGATGAAGCCTTTGGTGTCTTCTGTGCGTTCTTTGCCTCAGAGGACTCTTGGGATTCTTCATTATCTATTATGAGAATTTCTTCTGACTGGTGTGCTGGTTGATCCTTGTCGTCCTTCTGTCGTGATCTTCATTTTGAGGACTTTCATCTATTGTAGACTTCTGGGCTTTATCTACTACAGTTACATTTTCAGCATCGTTTGCATTTTCTGTGGTTTGCTTATCTGCGGATGTCAGTAGAGGGACGTTTGCAACTGTTGCTTTAGATAGGAGTTTTAGAGCTTCCTCCCTTGTTTCTGATTTGTCCGTTGTATAAGATCTACAGGTATAACCTAGAG
>JAOVYX010022778.1:0-14224 GCA_035668315.1 Drosera spatulata
AATAATAATAATAATAATAATAATAATAATAATAATAATAATAATAATAATAATAATAATAATAATAATAATAATGTGGTTTTAATATATTGTCAAACGACAGCTATGAACGTGCTAGCGTCATAGCACGTGTAGTCACATCATTGGCAGTACTCGGGATTTACTGAGCATTCTTCTTACTCACGGGTTTCTCCTTTCTCTGTTTTTCTATTTTTTTCATAGGTTCAGGTAACGAAAGGCGAGGCCTCCGAATAGACGTAACTGAGGGTGGTGTCCCTGCGATAGTAATGATGTTGTGTTATAATATTTAGTTTGTCTGGATAAACATTTGCTCGTCTGTAATAATGAATTCCTTGTGATATTTTCTAACACTGGAGTTAACGTATTAAAACTTCGTGTATTAAATAACTTCTTAGATGTACTACTGATGAATGATATCTGTTTCCAGTTGTGAGATTATGTTATAGATTATTTGGTTATGGCTTCCTAATATGTTCTCAACGTAAAGCTCCTCTTCTTATATTTCCCGCTTGATTCAGTTTCTGAAGGATCACTTTGTGATTAAGGAACTGGGCAACATGCACTATTTTCTTGGTGTACATGTGACTCGTCATTCCAACATCATTCATCTATCACAAATCAAATATATTGAAGACCTGCTTCACCGCACCAAAATGGATGGTGCTCGACCATACTCCTCGTCGGTCATCTCTGGTTCAAAACTATCTGCCTTTGATGACGATCCTTTAGATGATGCCTCATCGTCATTTTACGGAAGTATAGTAGGAGCTTTGCAATATCTTGCTATCACTCGTCCGGACATCACATATGTGGTGAATCAAGTTTGTCAATTTATATATTCACCACGCACTAAGCATTGGATCGCCGTCAAAAGAATCTTGCTTTACCTTAAAGGAATTGTCACTCATGGCCTTCTCCTGTCCGCAAGCTCCTCATTGTCCTTAACTCCTTATTCTGATGTCGATTGCGCGGGTGATGTTGATGATCGACGCTTATTACTGGCTTTTGTATCTATCCTGGTAATAACCTCATTTCTTGGTCATCAAGAAAACAGCCCGTGGTCTCTTGATCAAGCAAGCAAAAATTAATTGCGGCTGAAGTCTCAGGGATTCGTACGCTATTTAAGGATTTGCACCTCCCCTTGTTTGAAGTCCCGATCATTTGGTGTGATAACATTGGTGCTACATGTATGTTGAAGTCGACTATCATTTCATCCGTGATCGAGTGACACGCAAGGATATGGTTGTTCGATACATTTCCACGCATGATCAGATCACGGATCTCTTTACCCAAGGTTTTTCTTCCCAACGATTCTTGAAACTTCGTGACAAACTTCAAGTGACACCATGTCCCTTGAGTTTGAGGGGGGCTAATAACCATAATTAAGCGTTACAGATTTGCAATCTGTTAACTACAGCAATTCCTATGATTCATGATAATTATATCCATATATATAATCCTTCCGTTTTTTTTTTTTTTTTGACAAATTTTGTGTCCTTGAATGAAGGACTAATTTTCTGTATATATATTCATCATAGAATGAATGGAAAAATAGATCGTTCAAAACAATTCCTTGTTTGCGGTATTTTAGTGGGCATCAACAGTTGAACAATTCCTTGTTTGCGGTATTTTAGTGGGCGTCAACGATCTCCGTCGGAATCATCCTTAGGATCACTCCAACCCTAGTCCTAGGAATCTCACTGATTGGATGAACATACAAAAATTACACAGGTACACTCAAGGTGATTGTCATACAATATATCATGATGTTTTTCTAGCACTGACTATCGGAAATGAACAATTTCTACATGAACCATATAGTACTTGAAACAGGAACTCTTCATGATATTAATCTACAATTCAAAGCTACCGACTCAAACACGCTTGAAAAACGATAGAATGTTCCCTTGCTTTGGATCCTTTACATTTCCTCCCTTCTTGGTTCCTCCTTTACCTACTGGATGCGATGAGTCAGAGCTTCCAACTGCAGGTGACTTCTTCACAGCCGCAGGCCTGAGATGAACATGGAAGCGATCAAACACAGATTAAACATTATGTTATGGGTCTTTGCGATATTGAGATTGCTGATCTACCTGTTGACAGGATTTGCCACGGTCTTGCTTTCGGTCTTTGCTGCAAGGTTTTCAGCTTTATTTGGGACATTTTCGGTGCTGTTCTTGACCTGTGTCTCTTCTCCCTCCCAAACCACCTCGGTGACTGGCGAAAATAAATCCACAAAACACAACCACATTAATGTTCAAACATAAGTAAGTTGACCAGAAGTTGCAATAGAGAGCATACCACTTCTGATCCGACAAAGTGATCAGTTGTATTAGGGTAGAAGATTGTTATACATCATAGGCCACATAAAGTTTAGCATGAACCACAAAGATGCACCATATTTTAGGGATTGGTTTACTACATTCCGGGGTGGCACAGATAGAAGATAATATGTGGGAAGTCACGCCTAAGGCGGTATGAAACCGATCTCTTGAATGAACCCATGGGCATTGACGCCACCTGTCTCTCCTTTGTGACTCTGCTTCTGAGGAACAAAAGCGTAAAAGGATCTGTGATAACCATCCGTAAGTCGTGGTGAAAAACTTTCCCATAGAGTTTCTGTACTGAAATACTGATATAGATACATATCAACCTCTATTAGGAAAAGCTTCTAATATCGTGGCTTTGTTGGAGCCTGTTCTCGGCAATCAATTTGTTTGGAAGCTGCTCTTCAACCCCATTCTTCGGATAACGTTATGATGCCAATGTGATGGTTACCATGGACACTCCTCAGTAGCTCTGATATTTCGGATTATTGAATAAAGCGGTAAACTAAGCAAATCCCCTCATTTCTTATTATTCCCCCTCATTCTACTTTTTGATTCTAGCCAAAATAGCCTAGGAGGATAATTTTTTCCACACAGGAAGACCCCTAATGCCTCTCTATCGACCTCATAGGTAGGAACTAGGAACACATAGATTCCATTGTAATTTGAAATTGAAATCCTGATTAAATTAGTATCAATAGAGTAAAGAGTAAAGACAAAAATTAGGACAGTAATTTACCTTCTCTGCCACGTTCATCAATCCTTGTCTTCAGAACTTTCCGTCTTTTCGGTAAAGCTGGGATGTCTTCCACCAGTTTATCCTTTTTATTCTCGCTATCAACTAAACAGCTGCCTTGAACTGTCTTCAAGGCCGCATCCATCGTCATTCCACTTTGAAGAGATGAAGTTATGTCATTTGAAGGTTGCTTATCCTCGACATTACTTGTTTTTTCCTGCTTGACTTTTATCTTGTCTTCCCTCCTTTCATCTGAACTGCTATTACCCAGATTCGTGGTTCTGTTATTCAGTTTCTGATCTAGAGACGACTTCCCAGATTGTGGGTCAGGTAATCCTGAATTGTCAGCATTCTCAATATCTTCCCCATCAGAGTCGTCAAGTACAACCCTCCTCTTCTTACCATCACCATTTGAAGCTCTCCTGAAATTGACATTCGGTCCATCATCATCACTGCTCCCACCATCCAATGCCTCCTCCTCACAAATTTGAGCCTCTGCGCTAACTACGGCACCAAAACAAAAAATAGATATCAGTAGTTAAAAGTTGCCAATAATAATGATGAAACCTTTCCAGACTGCATTCAAAATACGCGACAAGGCTAAAATATTGTAAATGAAGAGATGTACCAATCGTATTTGAAGTGACAATGTCTGCTTTTTTGGAGGCATCCACAGACTTCACCTTCGTGGATGCACGGCCAAACATATTTGCCAAGGAACCTTCACTTCCCATGGAACTTGCAGAGTTCTGACCATTCTTTTTACTATGAGCAGGGAGAGGACTTTTCCCTCTAGAACTAGAAGTTGTGAGCTTGCTTGCTATATCAAGAGATCTAGCCTTATCGCTTTCGATTTTGACAGGGCCAGCTACCCTTGAAGATTGAAGCACGACCTCAGGGCACGATTCCTGCACTTTGTTTGGCTGAGGTGGTGGGATGGACTCAGTGTGATTTGAAGAACCAACTCCTGAAGGTGCCGAGGCTCCACTTCTGGACTGAGGCGCGTCGCTACTGAGTAGTCCACCTTCAATATTAAACTTCACGGCAGAATTTAAAATACCAGAAAACCTGAAAAGCGAAAGAGTGATAAAATTTTAGAAAACTCATGAAACAAACGTCAACACAATATGAAGACTTCAAAGTTCAAAATGAGTTTGGACTTCAATCATGTCACAATGCCAGATGGGCAGAATAAAATTTAATGGTGTTTTCTTCCTCAATGACAACCATTTTTGTTGCGTCCATGATTCATTGAACACAGACGTCCATCATAAACACCAAAGGAAATCACCTATAGGAGAACTGAAATCATCTGAGAGGTAAAAGTTGTGATAAAGTAGAGAACAAGGGAAACTGAATGCTGTGATTTCTCTACAACCCAGAGAAAAAAAGGTGAGTACCTATTGTCCCTGAGACAATTATCAGCCGCAGATAGGTGCTTAAAAAGTTCTGCTGCTTGAAGAAACTCTGCATTCCAGAGGGCAGCTGGATCCTTAGGAAAAGAAGCTTGGACACTGTATACGTGGACTGAACAATTATCATCGAAATCCTTCTTGGCTTCTGCATATATTTAAGAAATGAGAGCACCACTTTAGTGGAAACACAGATCACATCGAGAGCATTCATGCATCTGCAGTTTTTTTTATCATAGTTGTGAGATTTTTCCAATCCCTGGACTTAAATAAGATAACTAGTGCAGTATGAAATGCAACTGATGAACACAATTTCCGAAAATGACTATGAAACCAAAATTGGTGAAAACACAGAAAAAGTGGAGGCCTTCAGGAAAAATAAATTACGAGGGTAAAAGTAACAATCAGCTTAGGACCACTATAAGTTGTGAGCTAATAGTGCAATTTGGAAACTTTACCTAAGGGAAGTTGTTAGAATATTAGATTATTATTAAGATCTCGGTAGATATTATTTTATGTTAGAATATCCATGCTTTCTACTTTAGAATTATTATTTAAATATTATGTTTTCTAGTTAATTTATTTCCAAATGTAATCTTATCATATCTTGTACTTGACTACCCTATAAATATAGAGTATTTCTACATCAATAAAAATCCTCTCCTCCCCTCCTATTCCATTTCGTAACATGGTATCAGAGCCTTTGTTTCTGGTCTGATCTAATCTGCATCCGCTAGCTGGTGGATGGTGACATCTACCACCCACCGGACCAAAATATAAATCTTTGTTACTGTTTCCTACAAAGTACTACTACTTTCTACAACTACTGCTATGTTTTTTATACAACTGTCGTGATGTGGCTTCCTGACGGGAGTATTTCTCAACTATTGTGGCTTCTTGACGGAGGTGTTTCTTATCTATTATTGTGTCTTCGAAGCGCTTGCCATCTACTGTTATGACTTTGAAGTGTTTCTTATATACTGTTGTGGCTTCGGAGTGTTTGTCATCTAATGATATGACTTCAAAATGTTTTCTATCTATTGTTATGGCTTCGAAGTGTTTGTCATCTATTGTTGTGATTTCAAAGTGTTTTTTATCTACTGTTATTGTTATGGCTTTAGTGTTTGTCATATACTGTTGTGACTTCGAATTGTTTCTTGTCATTTGTTATGGCTTCCTACTAAGAGTGTGTAATGTTTACTGTTGTCACTTCGTCATAAGTTGAAGTATCTTCAACTTGAGGGGAGTGTTAGAATAATAGATCATTATTAAGATTTTTTTAGATATTATTTTATGTTAGAATATTCATATTTCCTGCTTTAGAATTATTACTTAGATATTATGTTTTCTAGTTAACTTGTATCCTATTGTAATCTTTTTTTATCTTGTACTTGATTACTCTATAAATATAGAGTATATCTGCATCAATAAAAATCCTCTTCTCCTTTCCTATACTATTTCGTAACAGAAGCAAGTCAAAAACAGGTTCTACATTCAACAGGAGACTAGTGGGGATTTTTGGGCAGTACAGGGATAATGCCACACAAATTTAGTTCCTTAACTCTTCAAAATCAAGTCATTTTTCAGAGAGAAAAATTACAAGGAAAATTATTCAGTCAGTTCTTTAATTTGTCACTGACACGCACGCCGCTGTGAATATCAGGAACCCTCTACCAGAAACCAAGAATGACAAAGAATATGAGCATCTTACTCATAAGAGAAGTTTCAACCTGCAAGCTTGGACCTAGGAACAATCCGGACATGATAAGTGGGAGAATCATTCTTCAACCAGCCAGTGACAGTATATACCACTTCTAACCCATCACCGTGTTTTATAACAAATTCTTCAAGCAACCTAGAAAGGCAAGTTTAGTATGTTGGTGAAACGGGAGGAAGTCAAGCTACACAATCTAAAAAAATAGCATGTAGCTAACTCTTACTTCTTTGCAGCGTTAGATGATACCAAAAAGTTTCGACTCAACCACTTGTAGGAAACCTGGGAAAATCAAAGGCTTTCACAATAACAAGTACACCAAAACTAAGACAACCTGAAGGGTTAGTGGCATAACGGGAAGAAAATGATAACGATTCCTTAGAAACATCGTAAAGACAATACAGCTTTATTGTTCAAAATTTATCATGCTTAACAGTCGATTTTTTCTACCAATGAAATTTCTGCCAATGCATTGACAAACCAAGAGAAGGTAAGGGGGCACAGGTCAGAGATCCACGCAACAATACACCCAGTATCGAATATCGATGCCCCTGATTCAATAACTATTACACCATAAACATTATTGACACTGAAGAAGTTAGACAATCTACTTGGAATAAAGAACCTTCATGCAGTGTTTATAACCTCAACTGCTATGTGACCTTGTAAATTTTTCTATATCATTGACATTTGTGCAACACCCCTGAGAACTATCATATTAAATCTTTGCTTACATCAGAAGTTCTAGGATCAACCATGAAAAACTCAAAATGATAAGATACGCTGCCACAGAACTTGCAATAACAGTAATAAGCAGAAGAATCCATGAGCTGCCATAGCATTCCTCAATCATAAAATTCCAAGACCATGTCTTGCCTACAACTGTCATTAGACGTCCCCATGTTTGTTATTGAAAATTTGTCTTTCTCACCTCACCATATGAGTCATTTACCACGTTCTTGCCATTCTAAAATCAGATGCTTGGCTCCCAACTTAAAAGCCAAATCTAAGAAAAGGAATTGAAACCTGAATTTAATTTTAGATCACACAAGTCATAGCACCGGCAACAAACTCTGCCCTCATGAGTTCTCCCGAAATCTTTTCACCCACATCCAGCAGCATTCCTTAACAACCTAATGCAAGGTCAAGTACCGAAAAGCCACTTGGGAAACCCCCCCAATATCATATTTCCTCATACCATGAAACACAGAGGCTACTCCTACTTCAACATTTTCAAATCCAAAAGCCAAACTTCTTGAACTTTCAAGTTTCATGTATAATAAACCCACCAATTCCATTGTTCCTTGTACTTCACCAACAAAATCAACAATCGCCAATCACCACAAGACCAACCAATTCAATCTGCACATGAACAACTTCATCGTAAATCGATCCACACTCGAACCTAAACCAACCAAACCCCCCATTTCCCCCATTTACTCCACAAAATCCACCAATGAACAAATACTCTGCCAAAAAGATCCCAGCTTGGTCTTCAAAAACCACGAGCATCAATCAATTCAAGCTAACAGAGAATCAATCGAGGGAAAAGCGAGTGAGGATACCACTTGAGTGTGATCGGAGACGAGGGACTCGATCTCGTCCAGTATCCCTAGGGTTTCCATCGCGGGAGCGAGAATCCTTGAATTCGAGGGGCGGATTCGCAACCAGCACTATGCAGAGGGGTGAAAGAGAGAGAGGAGAGTGAAGAGAGGAGTGTGAATCTCGGGGGCCAAAAGGATCTGATTAGGGTTAAAGATTTCCCCCCCAGTGACACACTGTCGAGGACTTGAGGGAAAAAACAATGCTGCTGATGCTTCCTGCTAGGACAACAAACCTATCTATTTTCGTTTTGGATAAAATTTAAAAAAAATAAATATACGTAATTTTATTTTGATATGAAAAAAAAAATCAACAATAAAAGAATTATTTTTAAAATAAAAAAAATTAAATAATATCAAATTAGATATTGAAAAAGATTCCATTAATCAGATACAATTGTTGTCATTTTTTATAATGATAATCATATTCTATATTCATGTTATGTTAATTTTTAACATTCTATTTCAGTTGTAGGCTTTGTATCCTTCCATTCAATAGTAGGGGACTATGTAATCAGAACAATATATTCGCATCCAATGAGCATCTACAACGATGTCATGAAAAGAGACTCTCCAAACACAAAAAAAATCTAATTCAAATGAGAAGCCCATAAATTTGGAGAGACTTGAAATTGAGTAGTCCAGGATATGATAAACTTGAAACACACATTAAATCAAATAGAAAAAAAAAAAGGAAAGAAAAAACAAAGCCGGAGAGGAGTTCCAGATCCAGTTTTTCACATTTTGAGTGCAAAAAGGATGTCTCAATTGTGAGATCATTTTGCTCCGTGACCCTGTTCTTGGAGATTTTCTGGCTGTTGCGAAGTTTGAAGGTGAAATTTGAGATCTGTTATGAATGCCCTGCGCCATTCCTTGGCAAACTCGCATCATGCTTTTCTACGTCAGTAGCAGAAGACTGCATAATAAGCGATTAAATTTGACATCTTCCGACAAGTCTTGTGTATTTTACACATCTGTATAGATTATATTGAATGTAACAAATTCCCCTCCGGGGATATCACCATTCTTTTTGTCTACCAGAACAATAAAAATAAAAAATGGATTCGCAAATCCAAAGTGCTGATAAGCTGATCAAGAAGTTTGCAACCAGCATAGAGAAGCCGGCTGGTAAGAAGTCTCAAGTTTTGATTATTCTTTGCCACAAGCAATCCCGAGTACTTAATTTATGTTACAGATTATAATACAAATTATAATACACGGTACAGGAAGTCCAAGTTCTATAATTTATATTACAATTTAGTTCAATCCTGAATGCATCAAGTTCAATGATCCTACTCTACTGCATCAAGCTTCATTCTCTACAACAGCAGATTCACAGCTTTGAGAAGATATAAACATCGTCATATCCTTTCCTGTAATTAAAGTATAAGAAATCAGTATAGGTTTCTGCTAGGCAGATTGAAGCCGCTTAAATGGGACATGGAGGCTTACCCGGCTTTGCCACAATAAGTGGGACTATAGTTGTAGATCAGGTTATCAAGCACTTTCTGAGCAGGTGGGCGGTTGGACGACTTCCTCGCCTCACTGCACGGCAGTAACATCATTTGTCAGTCATATTTGCACAGAAGACCATTCTTCAAAACCATCCAGCTATGCATAAGTAAACCAGCCCTCAAATGATTAATGATGCACCAACTGCTTTAGATTGTGCAAAAGGACATTCAGAGAAGCTATTCATTTTGCAGAGGAAAAAAAAAAGGTTTACATCCACCGTCAATTAGCTAAGAGCATATCCTTGATAAAGCTACACCCAGCATACAAACAATTGCATCACAACAGAGGCAGGATCGTAGTATGAAAAAGTTCGAATACAGACTCATGCTTATCCGAAGATGGGAGTATTCATCAATATCAAATACATCAACTTGCAGACGAATCTACCCCAACTTTCCTTTCTGGACAACAGAGGTAGTATTGCAGTATGAAAAAAAAATGAATTCACACTCATGCTTATCCGGATAGAAGCAGTTTTTTTTCACCATTGAATTTGATAAATAAATATATTCCGCTGAAATATGCACAAGAATTCTGACAGATCGAATGCTTTATCCAACACTCAAGCAGGCATTATTATGTGTTCTAGCTGAATCTACCATTACTATGCAACAGACAGAAGAAAGATGCTTCTTGCTAAGCTGTCAATCAAAATTGTATCTACATTGTACAACATCATTAATCTGCACAGTATGCGAGAGATCAATCACAAAGAATACCAGTATTCTACCTGATAAAGTAATTCGCAACATGTTGTGTAACTCGAATTGCATCTTCACAATGTGGAATCATCGATAGGCCCCACTCAAAAGCATTTTTCTGTCGATTGAGTCACAATAGTGGTGTGTCAGTGGCAACAAAAGGAAAACTACACCTGTGTCGCGCACATAAACTACTGCGCAAGCTCAACAATCACGACTAGACACGTTTGGATTGTACTCACTGAATAAATAAATCAACGACGTTGAAAATGGCTTTCCAATCACGTATGAAACAAATGTGACACGAATGAGAAAATAAAAGGGAAAAAAAAAGGGATGAAGACTTCACCTCAGGATGCCACTGGAAGGCTGTAATAGGATAATTTCGCGCTTGTACGGTAGAGATATACGGCTGAAAGACAATCACACAATTGAAAGCATCAGTAAAAGATAGGCATCGATCTAATAGAAAAAGAGGGGAAGCACCCTTCATCTGGTACCGGAAGCCCGGGGATGGTCTCAAAGCACCTTATCTTCCTCATCGGTGCTAGTAGTCAAGACATTAAAGAAGCTAGATAGTCGCTCATTCCCTTCAAATCTCTCTGGAGATATACCAAACTGTTGCAAGAAAAAAGGACTGGTCAACGTAGAGTAAGTAACACAAATATCTATAGCCTATATTTAGAGGAATGCTACGGAAGAGAATTTACAAACAGTAACAGTTATAAAGACGGAGAAGAGCGCTCTTTAAGGATTAAAGTAGTGGATCAATCACTTACAAGCAAACAGTTGTGCTCTACACAACCTACCAAAATCAATACCATGGATCAACTTATCAAGATGACATATTAAGACGGCTAAAATGAAGGAAAAGAACTTGTCATCTTGCAAAATGATCAGGAAACTACTGAGCTTATTCTGTGCCCCAAGAAGCGTAAATTGAAATGATGACACACAAAACAGGCTACCACTAAAAAGCAGACAAAAGGTAGGATCTTTGAAATAGTGTTTTTGTCGATTAATGCATTTCATCTTATTTTTCCTGACGTATCTGAGAACATTGCAGTCCAGTCACCAATCATAGTTTGAGCTAAACCTTGCTTCTGCCATCGACAGTAGGCAACCAAAGGCGCTGGCAGGAGAAACTGATTTGCTTGCTTCCGACCAAATCATCTCTCTGCTCGACTATAGTATCTAGTCAGTCTCCCCACAACTACGTTGGTTCCCTAATGTTTCTTTCATAAGCCACAGTTCCGAGGTTTCAGTCATCAGCCATTCTACATGTATTCATTTACGGCTCATTATCTCAATATTCATAAACTCCCTCTGCTCGATTTATTGTTTTTCAAAATGATGTTTTTGGGGTCACTCATGTTTTCACTTGAAAGACAGTATAGGATATCGTTTGGTTGATATATGCTCCAGTTGGACATGTACATGCCCAATCTAGAAGGTGGAGGTGAGGATGTGTTGATTATCTTTAGGAAGTTGCTTTATCTCTTTATTATTTTATTCTCTTCCGAGTTATATTTTGTCCCTTTCTAAAAGCTTTCATATTTTCCCATCTTTCAGATTTTTGTGTTCTCTAAACAAAGTATCGTAGACCTCAAGGAGGATGATTTATGAACCAACAAAGTCCATCCTACTCTTCAAAGTATACATCTGTGAAAGACCACAGGAACTCAACATAGAAAATTTATGTAGTCCCTAGTAGAAATCCACAAGTTAAATGATCTTACATCATAGATGATTATCGCGCGTGGCTCATAGCCAACACCAAAGCTGCTGCAGCGACATCAAGCAGTGATGAGAAGAGGCAGCATATATGCCTAGAAACATAGATATATTGAAGACATAATATGTATAACGCAATGTAATGGTTACTGTACCTGATGATTTTGCATGAAAAGACAAAATGTACTCAACTTCTTCAGCAATCTTGGAGGAAACCTGAAAATTCCACAGGACGAAAGCATAGCACATTCTTGAGAGTTGACAAGAAAAAAGGGGGGGAAAGCACCAAACCCAAAATGCACGTCACAATTTGTAAAGACACAAAGGAAAAAGACAGGAGATAATTAACAAACTTTGCATCCAAAATATAAGAACATTTCACAATAAGCAAGAAGTTGCTCAAGACTTGGCATTTCACACTAAAGAAATATATACAAACAAAAATAGCCCCTTTTTTCTTTATTTTTTTCCTTTTTTCTTTTTTCTTCATTCTTTTTGTTTTGTTCTGTTATGATGTTTTTCTCATTCTTGGTTTTTTTTTTTTTTTTTTTTTTGGGGCCAGGCAAGCACTTACTGCACCAAAACTATCTGTGCTATGCATACAAAACCATCAAACAGATTGATTGGGATTTTGTAGAATTAAGAACAAAAATTAGAAGTGTTATGCTTCAAATATAATCAATTGTATATTGGCATTTGACTTCTACGACAATTCATGAGGAAGTTTATATTTGATGAAAAGGCACAAATGAAGCAACATAGAATCTCAAAATAAAAAGTAAAATTGGATCCGCAGAGATCAGCATGAGTGAACTGTGATGTTTATATGAACTATAGAATATTATGTGCAGGACACACAAATAGGTTATCTTGCTTCTCATGCTTAGCTTACCCAGCATATTGGCTTTGTTCCACAAACCACAGCTCAAATTTTTCTGTAAGCATTAACTGATATAGTTAACTAGTTAAATTGTTTTGTCATCAGTCAATTTTGACTCAACTGTGCTGAGGTTCCCTAAATTTTTTCACACAGTTTTTTCATTTCAACACCATATATGCAGGATTTTATCAATTATATTAAATATTAAATTATATGGCAGACACCAACACATTACTGCAGATGAATGTAACAGCATATATCAGTTTAAACATATCTAACATTAGCAAATTGATCTAAGACACACCAGAATATATCCATCTACTGCAACAAGTACTATGCTTAAGTACCTATATTACCTCTGAAATACAGTTCCTTCTATGCTGGCACTTTTTACAAACTGCAGGGTAGATGCTTGTTCTGTTGCTTGGAATTTTTCAAGAATGTTAACATTCTACATTCAAAAGGAGCAAGGTCTGATGATCTTAAATTGATATTAAAAAGCTTCCTAAAAATTTGTAATTAAGAGCTTATTGTTGGAAAGTAGATTCAAGAGGAACACAAGAAGGGCACAGTGGGGATAGCAGAAAGAGAGACATAAAAATCAAAGAGGTGAATGTATTACCATCGAGTGTGTACCATTTAGGAAAGAAGCTAGTTAAGATCACTATGAAAGTAGGTCAGCACTATATGTCGCAGCTCATGAAAAAATAAAAAAGCTAACTAAAGCTCTTGATGCGATCATAATGCACACAAGAAGGTACTCAAGCACTCATGTGCATGGTGCACGGTACAAACCAACAGATTCAAGGCCCAGATGTTTGACTACTGTTCAAGGATATCGCCCAAATGTAATGGAGCTTATCATCATATAAAAAGCTAATTATGCCCAGCTTCCCACATATGATATCAAGATAATCAGCCTACCTCATCTTGAATGTGTGTGACAAAGAAAATTCAAGTAGTTGATTCATGGGCACACACAAGCTATTAATCGTAGGAGCAAATGAGCTATCATCTATCATCAAGCATAGTAAAATGTGAATCAGATTCCAACCACCAAAAGTTACTAAGAAATTATGAATCATGGTTTTGCTTTCAGAATACTTTATAGAAGTTCTGCAAAGAAAACATTCCTTACAATTACTTAAAACTGGCACAAAAAAAGAAAAGACACACTATTAGGCTTGGCATTAGGCGCTCGACATTAGGCGCTGGGTTGTTGATGTTTATGTTTTGCTCTTAGACCTCACATTTGAGAGTCCATTACAGCTCTACAAGAAAGAAGTCACAGGACATTACCTTCATCAAAAGAATAACATCAAGAAGGGCAAGACAGAAGATTATTACAAACCTTAGACATAGAGAGGCGGAAACTTAATATGCTACCACCAGGATTCCTAAGCACGTGAAACTTAGTCTGTGAAATCACTTCAAATGACTAATATCAAACTTTAATTAGACCTTTTTCATAGAAAAGAAGTACTAGATAATTACCTTGCTGATGGCCATAGTTAGAAGCTCAAAGCCAAGACAAATGGCATAACACGGAAAAAATTGTCCTGCATCATTCTTCTGTAGAATTT
>JAOVYX010022779.1:0-42981 GCA_035668315.1 Drosera spatulata
ATGGCGCCATTTGGTTTTGCAAATGGGACTTGGCCGCCTGCTGCCGGGTTGTCGACGATTCCAGTGACAGCTTTTGCAGATGGATTTGTCCCACCCAGAATGTCGTGCATGAAGAAGGTTATTTCATTAGCGGCAGCAGAAGCTCCACCAGCTGTGCCGATCGTTGAACCTCCACCAGCTGTGGCTCCCAAAGTTGTCGTGGTTGAAACAGGGATATCTGCTGGAACAGATGCCTCCGGTGCAATCTCAGGAGCTGGGCCGACCTCATCCAGGATTCTAGCTGAGCTTGACCAGATGGCAAGAGCTAGGAAGAGTAGGAAGACATTGAACTTGAATGAAGCAAATGGGTAGAGAGCTTCCATGTCCTTGGATCACGAAAGAAGGTGCTTAAATTTATCAGCAAATCCAAAAGCAGATCGGAGTATCTTTGATAACTATATGGTTTCTTCAACGGAGCTTATATAGAAGTGGAATGAAATATGGAGTAGATGAGGTGGAGTAGTTGCAGGAGGTTCTCTTCGAAGTGTGTTGGTTAGAACTCCAGATATCACCTAAACCCTGCGTTTGGTCTCTATTCTAGACTAGAACAGGTTGAGTGGAACATGAGATAGACTTGTTAGAACGATGGGACTCGGAAGTGCCTCATCAGCTCTTTATAACAAACGGAGATCTCACGGCACGTCATCTAAGGAGATGAAGCCTTCACCATAATCTGGAAAAACATTTCACATAAACAATGCAGAGTTGCAGAAATTAGAGCTAACCTAAAGTTCCTCTCAGACTTATCATGTAAACTGAGAAATTGTTTCTAGCCACACTTGAAAACCTATGAGTAAGACATCCTTATTTTGAGCCTAGTAATCAACCGGTCGAACTTTCTATGACTTAGTTGACCTACCCTCACCCAAAGTTTCTCTTGCTTGTGGCAAATTGAACTAATTTCTCCAGTTTAAAATCAAAACTAAGAACAAGATCTCTAACAGTGCCAACTAGGTCTAATATCTCATCGCTCTCGAAAAGAAGAAGAAGAAGAAAACTATAATGCAAAGCTGAACCCAACCGACCCGTGCAACAAGGAATTATAAATTAATTCTTTATAAAGTCAGAAGCTTCCTATGAAACGACAGAATTCATGAAATGTACGGAGTGGCTAAGATAAAGAAGAGGCTTAAAAGAAGTTGAACTGTTGAACAGCAATACCACTTCAGCCAACTAATTAACATACCATTGATGCCTATTTTAGCTTGGAGACGCTACATGTATTGCTTCCTTGATCTCGAGACAGAAGAAGCCGTAGATGTGGGATGCTTTTCCAACTCTCTCCAAGAGCAGGCTTTGGATGGCCACCGTCTCCTCCAACCATGTGATTTGTCACCTTGAAGAAAGTTCATCTATTAGTCTCCAACAGAACACTGACAAAATAAAACATCATAGACAAATAGCCTCTTTTGATCAATCCCTCCCCCAAGACTAGCATTTCTACTAGATTGTAAATAGGAGTATAACTACAAGGAACTAGATGCATATGGTGACTGCTTTCGGATGATTATAATGTTCAAAGCTGAGTTAAAATACAAGGTGAATCTTAGAGGTCACACAGCATCCACCAGCTTTTTTTTCCTAGCAAGTTGACCACAATATAACCAGAATTTGGACAGTTGAACTTTGAAAACTGATTTCAACAACATGGAAGCATCAAAACATAGCAATTACCAGGCAAAGCCAAAGAGAATAAAGGAGCAATACAGTCAATCTTCATGCACACTAGAACCGAACTGGATACAGACTGGTCATGATGATCGAGCACATTTGAGTAGCTCAAAGCTATATTTAAAACTCACACCACCATGTTAAACACTGAGCACTGATGGCCCAAAACCAACGTCCTGGCTCCTCTCCAAAAATGAGACACACGTAACCTCAAACGAAGAGTTTGAATTTACTTGAAAGGAAATAAAATTAGTGATCAAGTTGTTCATCAGATCAAAATTTTTTAAGGCACTTAAAACTCACCAATACACAAAGGTTATACTCATATGCCAACTTCTTAAGCAGAACTCCAGCAGAAACCATCAAAGCATGACCTGTGAATAAGAGGAACGATGAGATAAAAGAATCTCACAATCAGACATTTATAAAAGGCACCAAAAAAAAAAATAAAAAAATTGTCGAAGATATTCCTCAGGGTAGCCAACCGCCAATAAAGGATGCCAAATGAGCTATATGAATGATATTTTCACCAAAAAAAAATCAGATACAAGAAGCAGGCACATTTCTGTCACTAAATTAAACAATCACCATCATTTCCCATTTGCTTCTCAATGCATCAATGTTCCCAATGCTGAAAATGCAGAACAAATAACAGAAAATGAAAAAGTATACCATTCGGTCCCCCCCCTCCAAGGACAGGGGTAATAAGCGATGATATTGAGTCAACAACAAGAATACGCACGGAACAACCTCCTGTTTCCATCTAAAATCATAAATTCCAAGTTATTGATAGAAAGTCAAAATGGAAAAGGAAATATAAGAAGCAAAAATGAAAAAAGTTACTGAATATAGTATAAAAGAGAAACCTCATGTTTTAGTTTAGACTCCAGTTGATGCAGGACATCTAACAATGTGAAGATGCCAAATACTCGAATACATGATATGTTGCTCATCACTTTGTCGAGGCTTTTAAGATGACCCTGCAAGAAAAGAAAACATAAGAGGGATAAACTGTGCAAAATGGCTTAATGAAGCAACCCCAGGCGATGATCAAATCACGGCAAATTCTTTGAGCTGTTACAGAAAGTTTCTAATATATACATGGTTTCTCTTCTGTTTGGTATCAATTCAAATGGTATGCTCGTCAAAGTCCCATGCTGTATGCCAAGTTAATAGCCAAACTTATGTCAATCGCTGTCATTTATGTAATACTCATGATGCATGACCATTAAAAATGCTTCCCGAACTAGTAAAATTTAATGATCGATTATCTAAACAGCATTTCATACACACACACTCATGATATACCAATGAAATAACCAAGACAGAAAGGAAAGAACCATTTACCTCCATTCCACCAAATCTTCGACAGCTTTGACTCATAAAATCTGCAATACGGCGAGGTGAGAATGAGTTCCCCGTGTCCAAGAACACCACGCCCCCAGCATGCTGGCTTGCAATATTGGCAGCAGCTCGCAGACAAACCTAACCATTCGACATGATCTCAGTATAAACAAATAGCAATATCTTACAACAAAAAGCACGAAATAACCCACCTGTGTTTTCCCAGAGGATGACGGCCCAACCAGTTCTACCACAAACCCTGCTCTCAACCCACCTCCAAGCACCGTATCAATCCTGTCAGAACAAACCCCATCATTGATATAATGCCTAGACAAAGCCAAAACATTAATGTGGGCACAAAAAGGTCAATATTCAAAAATACCTCTCACAACCAGTAGAAATCATACGCTTGTTCTTCCGAGCATCATTCAACAATTCCAACCCATTCAGCCATGGTTGATGCGTACCGTCAACTATGTGGCGGATCTCATCCATCCCCTTTATACCAAAACTACAAAAATCAACCACTAAAAAGGATAATATAGAGAAGAAGGGGAAAAAAAAAACACGGAGTAAAAGTAAAAGGCAGTGTTAGGAAGACCTTCATCAGTTTCTGCCATATTGGTTGCCGAGATGCGAAAGCAATCAACTCATTCATGTCATGGAGGAGGAAATCTTCCACTGCCAAACAAACAATGGAAACAAAAATCAACAAGAACAACAGAATAATCAAAACACAAGGTTCGCAAAATCTAATTCGAATTTCTCCTTCCTTCCTATAGTATAACTAGGGTTTAGCCGATCGGTGCCGACAACGGCGACAGATTCAGTCGAAGGAATCGAAAGAGAACCGACCGGTGAAAATGCCGCGGTTCGAACAGAAGATCTGGAAATCGGAGTCTAGAATCGAGTGGTCTCTCTCCAGCGACTTCAGTGGCGGCATCTCGCGTGATGTCGTGTACAAGAGCAGAGAGCTTCTGAAAGAGCCGTTGCTCGCTTTATGCGCACTGTAAATCGAAGGAATCGAGTGGTTATTTTCAGGGTAATAATATCCATATTCGGGAAAAAAGGAGCTGCTATCCGTTCTGAAATTGATCATCCTAAGAATGAGAAATGTTAAATACCATCAAAGAGATGATATTAAAAAGAATACAATTAACATTATTTTCACGAAAATATATACATTATCGTAAATCAATCTATTAAAAATTCATATCCAAACAAATACAATCTAATCCTAATATTTTTATTAATTAGATTTTTTAAATAAAAAGAGTATCATTTTCTCCTATGACTTGTTTCTGAAGTAGAGACTGTCGCATGTAAGGGATTCCACGAACAGTGATTTGTAATGTCTCTCCCTGCATAGAAAGTGGACTAGATTGTATTTGAAAAATCAGCTGTTACAACTCCACCAAATAAGCAGAAATGTGCATGTAATCCCGAAAGCCTTTTGAATGTACCGCTCTCTTTCCTGTGAACCAACTTGGTTAAGTATCCAAAATGGTTACGCACTTACAACAATGAGCTAGCAACAAATCGGAAAATCATAGAACACCAATGGTGAACTTCAATAAAATAACATCACGATGGGATCTGGCCGGCAAATCATAGAAAAAATCGATGCTCTTTAACATTGTTTACTGCCCGTCAAGAAAAAGTTAGCATGAACTTTCACATCATTGATCATCCAGGGATATAAACCTCACCATAATTACAGATCATGGTACCATACAAACTTAAACACAATTCTTTCAGCTTCCACAGTAACTTAGTAGCATAGAATTGTATTGTTCTGATCACGACGCCTAAAGATTAAAATCTTGCTCGACCATAGCTAACTCAAATGTCTAGTCCTAGTATGTCTGAAATAGTCAGATGAAAAACCAAACACCCACGTAGACAGCAAATCAAAAACTTATCAACTTATTAATTAATGAAGCAGAAGCTTTAAGAAGGAAAAACAAGTACTATATCGGTACAATTTGCTACCCCTCGACCAGTAGAAAACCTTCATGTTCTGCACTTTGCCAATTGCAACAAAGCAGGTCCTTTTCAAATCAACTCAGGTCAATCGTTGTGGCGAAATGTAGAGAACTAGAAGGCTCCGAACAATGTAGCATTTTCATCTTATACTCGAAAAGGAAAAAAAACAACCAAACAGCACCGCCGGCAGCTACCGGACCCCCCATTTCCCGTTGACACTTTCGAACCTATAAACACGATATTGAGACAGGCTGTTTCAGTTCCAGGTCAGCAAACTGGTCTCCTATTTATATCACTGCCCAAAAGCCAAAAAACCAAACCAGGAAACAAACGGCTCACTCCCAAGAAGCTGCACCACCTGTCCACGTAGACCTTGACAATGCCGATCTCCAGAATCTCCGTTGGTCACCACTCTGAGGTCCGTGAGGTCGGAGCACTCAAGGCCGCCTTGGCTGAGTTCATTTCCATGGTCATCTTCATCTTTGCCGGAGAAGGCTCTGGAATGGCCTTCAGTAAGTCCGCATTCCTTCACAAAGACTAGCGTGTTAGCATTTGAAGTAGTATTATCTTTGTTAATTCTAAATTGGTTTTAACGGTTGGCAGGGTTTGTCACCAGCGATGCATCAACTACGCCAGCAGCCCTGATTCAGGCATCGTTGGCTTATGGCTTTGCCTTGTTTGTGGCAGTCTCTGTGGCAGCAAACATCTCAGGTGGGCATGTAAATCCATCTGTGACATTCGGTTTGTTCATTGGAGGACATATCACATTGGCAAGAACAGTGTTATACTGGATCGCCCAGCTTCTGGGATCAGTGGTCGCTTGCTTGCTCCTCAAGATTGCCACTGATGGGCAGGTAAAAAAAAAAACCCGTCTTCAACCTACTCAAGATTGAAGAGTCACTAATGGGCATTGTTAACATCAGTAAAGATCAGTGTCTTACCTTTTTGATTTGCAGTCAACCTCGGCGGATTCTCTTTCCTCCGGCATAGGCTGCTGGAATGCTCTGGTCCTCGAGATAGTCATGACATTTGGCCTCATCTATACCGTATATGCGACAGTAGTTGACCCAAAAAAAGGTAACATAGGCATCTTGGCCCCAATTGCCATCGGCTTCATCGTCAGTGCCAACATCCTGGTCGGTGGTGCCTTTGATGGTGCATCAATGAATCCAGCAGCGTCCTTTGGCCCAGCTGTGGTCAGCTGGACATGGGATAACCACTGGGTTTACTGGCTCGGCCCCTTCATTGGATCTGCTATCGCAACCATCATCTATGACGTTTTCTTCTACACCGAAGACACCTATGAACAGCTCCCCAGTGCTTAAGTGAAAATCAGGGTCATCATTCAGTGTTACCAGTGTTTGTTATTCCGAATATTTTTCCCTCTCCTATCCCAAAGAGTTGCTTAGTGGCATGTGTTTGGTTTGTTTAAGTCCAATGAGTTCTGTGAAACTCCATTTCTTGCTTTGCTGTTCTTTATTAGTTATCAAAATAAATCAAAACTTTTTTGTCTATTGTTGTCCAATGCTGCTCCTAATTTTCCCTAATTCCACGCAATAAACACATAATTAGCCTAGCAATCGCTTAATGTAACAATAGAACAGGAAAATATTAGATGACATATACATACCCTTAAAAATAGAGCATATTATACCTCGGCTGCCTTCTTATCTACAAAGAACCGATTAAGTACGAACTTTTTGGCTAACAAATCTATAGTTCACGCTTATGTACAGTTCTACTCTCCCCTAACATCTCAACTACTAATTTGGCGACAACAAAATCACCAAAAAGTTGTTGATGCAACTTTCAAGTCCTTGGACAAGAGCTCAAGTTTCAGCCAAAAGAATGTGGGGAAAAAAATTACTAATTGAAATGCCAAAGTCCTTCCATTAGACCAAACAGTTATTATGAAAGCAGACACTTGCAGCAAACTTCTTATCACATTTCCAGGAAAAGATTAGAATCACTAAACTAATCACAGCACACACACACACACACAAACTATCAATTAAAATAGATGCTGGCAGAAATTTCTGAAGGTCAGGCCGACATTAATTATAATTCATATCATGTTCGACTCTCAGTCCTACATGGCTAGCATAAACTCAGAAATCCAGATATTATCATGTTCTTTGATATAACAGTCGTAAAAAATCTTACACCTTAGTTGGTGCTTGCTGGTCCTATGTAGTTGGGCATAGTCAACTCGACCCCATAAAAAACGTCACACCCTTGGGATACCTTTTGGTCCTTGAAGCTCATCGGTCAGATTATCAGTACCAGCTAGTTCTATCCTACAAGCAGAGACACCCACCAACCTAGATCTTTAGGTTTCGGTTGCAAAGACACCTAATTTGATGATGGGGTGATAATGGAAACTAGCATGATCACAGGAGCTATAATACATTACATGATGTGAATAGTATGCTCCCAACTTGCATCATTTGACATAGCAATACATTTATTAGCTGGACTAAGGAAAATTATTCCCCTACTTAAACTGGCAAATACAGTAATATAAATTTTGGATCAAGCTATGAATACAACAGATTGCAAATATGTTAATCCACGTTTGAAAGAGTGGCACACCACAAATAGAATCACTTACTAGTCAATAATTTGCTGGCTACATTAAGTATGAAGTCTCCAGCTTTCACAGTGTAGCCCCTGAAATGTAAAAATTCCAATCATGAAAAGCTTGACTAGTATAATCAAACTATAATAAGAGTGTGATAAGCGAAATTGGTAAAGAAAAGATCTCGAAAAAAGGATGAAGAAAGTGGGCTGTAAACCACATCTATTATATATTTATATGAACCAGTACGCAAGATGCACGTGACTTCTGAGAAAATGTCATAGATTAAGGAGTAAGAATTAACCGCAGAGTTCAACCAAGGGTTTTGGGCCACTTTCTAATGGCATATAACTTATTCAGGAACACCAACATGGCAACACAATATTGACACGGGCTTGAACTCTTTGAACGTGAGAAATATATAAGCTGAAGCTGCAGAAATCCGTTAACTCTAGCAGAGAGGGAAAAAAAAGGAAACAGAACATCCGGATGGAATCATGAAAAAATTTTAAGAAGGAAAATATTTTTTTATGTTGCAACCGGAGGGAGACAAACCATTAGCTCTCAACTAAGAGCAATAGGCATATCTGCATGAAAACAATTGGGAAAACCTATTGCCAACTTGTAAAAGATATGGATTCGTGGTGTGTAGAATTTATTAAAAAAAAAAATTGGCCCATTAGAGCATGTACGACGCGATGAACTTCTCAAAATCAAAGCCATAAGAAGTGATGACCATTTAGCCAAAATTAAAAGGAAAAGAAAAGGAAAGAGAAACTCAAATAATGCACATCAAGGAAAAACGTATCCACACCTTCACTTTAATTTCTTGTCATGTCTTTTACCAAGTTTTGAAGAACGTTGCTTGAATAAATGCAGGTAAAGCTTCAGCCACAGAAAAGGGTAAACAACAAGCAAACCCTGCCATCACAAGCTCACTTTGGTTAGAAACGCATGAAATGTAAAACGCTGGAAATTTTACGAATTCGGATAGAAGTGAGCTTAATTATGAAACATTGTCTGTTTTCATCTAAGATAAATTTTTCTAGATGAAGAACCTTATGATTTAACTTTCAACAATATCGTGAAGATAGGAATTTGGTGAGGGGGATGACAGAGACTTAAAGAACATAATTATTAATTACCAGCTCAGATAAAACAATGTGGCAGCAAATAATGAATGGCTCACTCCAATTTTATTATTTATTATTTATTCATTTTTAGCAAATCAAGTGGGAAGATACTTAGAACGACGAATGATCTCAAATACTTCATGAAAGAAGCAATATGGTCGAAATTTTAATGTCTATAAATAAACAGAACAAGTATTAGATCAAAAGGTAGAGATGTACCTGTACAAAGTTGTAATAGCTGAAAGGGAGAAAAGCAAAAGAATCTGCATATAGATCTTTCTCCTTAACGAATGGTAGGGCACTGTACATAAGCCACACTGCAAAAAACAAATTATAGGTTTCAAATTACCTCACAGAACATAATAGAAGGATGAGCAAAGAGTGAAGTCTTAGGCAACATAGAAGAGCGAGGGACTCACTTTCGCCAGCAACTCCCACCGGATATATCACTATGAACAGAGTGTACCCTGACCAAAACCACACACCCAAATCAATTTCAAGACTAGAAATTTTTATTCTGAGAAATGTGGAAGTATAATGTAGATTCTAATTGAATTTTTGGAGAACGAGCAAACCTGAGATAAGTAACACCGTAAGGGCAATGTCCGATGGTAGTAAGAGCATAATGTGAATACCGGATAACCTATATGCATATATCATCAGTTGCAACTTGATCCTAGTGATACGATACCGGAGAAAAGGAAAGAGGTTCCACTCTTAAGGGGGGACAATAATGTTGGATTTAGTCACCACAAAGAATAAGGTCCCATTTCAAGTGTATATCTTAGCTCAAACAAGTTGTTCTGAAGATATCCACAATATAAAAAGGTTCAAGAAGTTCATATATCAAATCCTCTTTGTTCACATTAACCCAGTGTTGAGAATGAATTTTGCAAGCTAGTTCTAAGTGCTTCCTACTGACAAGAATTCATCAGTTTCAAGGATTACTTTTATGCTCCCATTCCTCGTCTCCCATTTCCCCCAACTACCACTAAAGATGACATGATAAGGTCACAGTAAATGAAGCTTATTATGCATACATTGTTCTTGGATAATTTGCATTGCTTTCTGGTCCTCAAAAGCTCATAATTAGTTTCAAACAGTATGTGTCATCATACTCATGTATGGAGACAGACATAGCTATATGGCAAAAGATATTGACATTTGACCCATTAAACCATGAACTTCAAGAATACAAGAAAATTATGTGCATGACTAGGGAAAAAAATGAGAGGAAGCTGTTATAAAATGAGCAAATTTGGCAAGAACCAACTTACTTCGCTTATACTCCATGCCAAGAATGTGGCGAAAATTGATGGACTATCTTGGACCTAAGAACATTAGTGTCTACTCAGATTAGCAAATTTTCAATAGAGGCCACAATATGAGCATGAAAATTCATAATACCATACCTCAGCAATTCGACGAACGATTGCAAGAAGATAATGAGTCCTTCCTCCCCATTGCATAAGAGGAAGCAGCACTCCACCCGGGACGATCCCTAAATGCACCATCACAACACCAGACTTCAATCACACTATATCTCCCAATGCGCATTCATCAACAAGTTCAATTTACCTACCTATCGCTCCATGAATAACTTCCATGAACGAAGCAGCCTGCAACAAACCTACAAATTATAACCAGACAATCCATTCAGTGCACACATCGACATCAACGTCAGACACCAAACCCTTCGGTCCACAAATCCACAATGAGGCTGTTACAAGACTCACAGATAATGTATCCGGCGAAAGAGTAAGAGGCACTGAAAGGGTCAGTCGATGCAAAGCTGATCAGAACCCTAACGAGAGCAATCGACCTGCAATGAAACCAAATCAACAGATGAAGTTATTTGGTTTTCGCCCCAATCGATTCATTTATGGAGGAAATCGAAGATTGGAGATGACATTTTACCAGCCGAATGCTTGGAGAGAGTTGTAGACGAACAGGTAGAGCTTCGACGGCGAAGGCATTGCCGGAGAGTGAGTGAGACTGAGATTGTATGATCAGTGGTTTTCGGCGGGACTTTTGATGAATATTTGTATCCACTGATTATTTGGAGGCCGTAAAAGGGGTGATTACGATGGGCCTGAACTCGATGATGGGGAAGTTATGGGTGGGACCGGTCAGGGTGGGGGAATTCATAGTCCATCCCGCATATACATCCTCACATTTTATTGTGTTTCGAGTGATTATTAAAATTTAATATTTAGGAAATATGGATTTTGACATATAATATATAAGTAAAAATATAATGGTTAAGATTAAAATAATAGAAATAAAAGGTTGAGATTAAATTATCATGTTTTAATTTCGATCATTCATTTGTATGTTTAAATCTCAACCGTTAAATTATTACTTGACACACGACATGTTCTCTTTTCTTAAAAATTTAATATATTTTTAATTAATTGAGATTATTTTCTCTTCCCGAATACATAAAAGTGATTGCACCTGATACGCCCGTTAGGGTGTACAGGATGGCATGGGTTTCATGGGTCTCCTCCTTTTCCTTATCATCGGATTCAAACCATTCTCGATTCAGGGCATGTGGTTCGGGAGCTTCATTGCTGATATCGCGAAACAATCTCTTGATCCTATTACTACGATAAAACCGCATGCAATTCGAGACAGTTTAAGTCATGGACGTGTCAGAATGCGACCCACCCACTGTAAAGCAACCACCAGCATGGCCGTGGTTGGCGTCTAAGTTATGCACATTCTCAACTCTCGTCAAAGCCCGTCAAAATGAATAAAAATCTAACTCAACCTCATAGTCTATCTACAAAGACAGGAAAGCAGGGGAAGGTATCGAATACAACTTCACTGACATTTTTGTTTGAGCTTGGCGTGGCAGACACAAGACCCCACGAAGCGAATGAATAAGTTTGTTTCTAAACCTTTGTGGTTGCTTTCGACAGCCAATGGGTCAGTATGGACATGTTACAAAAACAGCATCTACCCATGTTAAGTATGAAAGGAAACCTGTAACTACCCGTGGAACTCGAGCGTAGATTGGCCAGCCTGAGCAAACGCACTACCAATGATGAATGAACTTCTATGTCAAATCACAAACAATTACACAGCCACCTTCATACAAAGAATAAAGAGCAGGAAATTAAGATCAAAACGAGGAATGGTTTGATTCATCAAGTAGTTAAATGTACACTTGGATGGCAGAGAAAGAGTATGCAAACCTTAGTTCTTCTTGGCATGTAGTTGACCAAGCTTTATAGAAAGTTGCTGGAGCAAGTGCAGGTAAAGCTTCAGCCACACGAAAGGGTAGACAACAAGCAAACCCTGATAAATGCAAGCTTGAATCAGCTTGATTTGCATTAGATAACAAATTCACAGTACTATACTTTTCCTTGGAGCAAAGTTGGAGGCTTTGGAGATGAACCGAGGAATCGACAAACCAAAACCAGAGGACTTTATTTAATTACTATCCAAGTTCTGCCTATTCTCGGGATGTCCTTGCCTCTACACGATAATGAGCTTAATTTCTACCAGTTAAGCAGAAGATTAATCAGGTAAATCAGTGTCCCAATACACCAGCTGCAATTTAAAACAGCATATTACACCAAGTATATGATCATACGATAGGGAATTACGATGTAGTTCACATTACTATCTTTAATGCGCATAGCAGCGATTCTTTTACTGAACGAGACGTATCGTATGACGGAACGGGATATTTCTTCATGCACCCACTTTTTCCTCCACCATTTTCCTCCTTTCCACTCCACTCTCCTTTCTTCCATTCCACTTCCACTCTTTCACCCTTCAACTGCCAACCACCATCACCCTCCCCTCCCTGCCACCAACGTCGCCACCATCACCACCAACACGATCAACAACATCATCATCATCGCTTTCATCATATCCCCACTTCTTCACCGCCATCATCTTCACGTTCATCATCGAAATCACACGACGAAGGGCAGCAGCAGGTCGAGGGAAGGACCAAAACCAACAGCTCGACCAGTGGACATCGACAGATTTGTTCGTGTGATCGTGTGCTTTAAGGATCATTGACAATAGAGCTAACCTCACTCGTCCGAGACACCTCTTTGATTCGTTCACAAGCTTCCTTTGCAACTCGTGCGTGTTTGGGATATGTTATGCTGTGTTTGATGTGTGTGCAATGGTTTGGAAGCGTTGTGGTGTTATTTGAAGGATCCGTGACGTTGGACGGAAGTTTTCTACATGTTCTGGACAGCAGAACAGTCGCGGCCGAGACCATCCTGGGTAGCGCCCGCGACGGGAGAAAACTGGTAATTTTGGCTGCACAGGGGCATCGCGCCCGCGATACGGTCAGTCACGGCCGCGACGGCCTTCTGACCAAGAAAACGATAATTTCGTGCATCGAACCTTAAACCTAAATGCGTATTTGAGATATATAACCTATACGCATAGAAAAATAACGTCAAACTTGCATATACGATCACACTTGACATATGGTCGGGTCTTTGGGGTCGAAATGAATTAGAATGCACCTTTATAATGTATATGCCCTCACGGAAAATAAATGAAAACGACCGCTAAACGATTAATAAAAAGGAAACGGGGGATGTGAAGTATAGTTACACTATCCGTGTGAACTAATGAAAAGAAAACGAATAGAAAATGTCGTCTTCTTGAACTGATAAGGACGACATTGACATCCCTTGTAGATCCGTTGGATCGTTGGTCGAGAAGGTCGAACATGATGTCCCTTCTTTGATCCATTACGATCATCTGTTGCATTCCTTGAATAGCCTTAGTGGCTTTATTTTGAGTCATTGCACTCCACTATAATTCTCTGAGTCAACGTCACGGGTTAGAACTAACTAGGGAGCGATGAGCATCCCCCATCCTCTTTGCATTCATGCAGCGGTTTCTACGCCGTTGTGGCGGAGCCACGGGTTGCTCTCTGCAGGAGGCCCAAATTATCTCAATGATGCCAAACGATACCTCATTGAATGCGCATAAGAGGTGTAAGGCGACGCACAGAGTAGGTAGGTGCGAAAACAGAATCTACTGGGTAGCCCAGATGACGATTGACATCTTATCTCTATACTCCGAGTCCGTCACATTCTTAGAGTTGTCGCTACTTTTGAATCAAGTCATGAACCCTAAATAAATACAAAGGAAACAAATGACTATTAAAAACAATACGAAGTCATATAAAGCAATGAGAAGCGATGCTGTTTGATATGACGCCCATATTTCTATATATATATATATATATATTAGGGATTTTCGAAGGTCGTCATACCCGTTAGCGGAAGTTCTCTATAATTGGGATTCATACACGTGAGGTTGTTGAGTTTCATTAGCTCACGGCTATATTTTTCAATTACAGGTATGCCCCCAATAGCACCTGAAGGCTCTCAGTGTGAGTTTGCATGTATATAGATGATATTACATGCTTCGGATATTATAGCAGATCAGACGTCTATATTATTTAATGTAATAATTGATCTGCATTGCTTCTGCTCCAATGGTGTAACTAAAACAAGTATTCGAAATTATAAGCTATGACTGTGGCTATTATTTATAGTTTTCTTGACATCTATATCCCTAAACCCATTTGGTTTATTTGGTCTTGTCACGAACCGGATCCGTGACGACATAACGCCCACGTGTCATCCGATGGGCGTTACAAATATAGGTATTAAGAGTCTGTGGACGTCGGCTTTCGAAGGTCTAGCTTAAGCCACAGGGGTTACGCACCGTCGGATGGTACGGCCTGAAGAGTTGTCACCTAGTTGATCCCCAACTAGAAAGGGTTGGATAAGGCTTGGTTTTCGAACATAGTTCTGGACTTGGGAATTTGGTTAAGTGACAGGAAGGTCGTGTCAGCTGTTAGCATCCGCCACCCCCGTATTAGATGTGGTCTCTACTTTCGAAGTTTTCCTCTATTAGATAGTCTTAACTTTCAAATTGTGTTGTCCAGTTGTGTGCTCTGTAAAACAAGTTAGGAAGAAATAAAGAATATACAAATATTTGATCGAACCATATAACGATTGTCTACGTACTTACGGAATTCAAGATCAGGCCAAACGTAGTTCGGATTATGGTCGAATCTTCTAATAAGGCTTCCTACATATCTAAGGGATCAGACCATGTGTAGATTTATAATTAGGAAGTCCCCGTCTGTATCAGTTTTAAGACTAGTTGGCTCCTGATGAAACTAAGTTGGGCTCTAAAAGTCAACCTAAATTTTAATCCACCTATTTTATGAATTTTTTGAATTTTATTCACCTAAGTGTGAATTTTGATCAAAATCAATATTTTTGTGAGGATTTTGTGAATTTATGAAATTTAGGTTAATTTTACTAAAGGTCGGATCTAAATGGTTTTCTATCATTTTTTCTTAATCTGTCTAAAAGTAGTTAAGATTTCAACTCAAGGACCTTAAGACAACCCAAAAATATTTCCTAATCGATTAATTATTTTTAATGATTTATTTAACTAATCCTAAACTGATTTTTAGGTCAAATCTAGTTAAACAGAAAAATTTAATATATATATCTAATTACACAATTTTTTTTTGTGTCCAACCAATTTTATGTCAACCATTGTGATGACAAACAACAAATTATCTAATATTTTACTCTAATATATATCTACTCACCATGAACTATCTTTACTTAAAAAAAATCTACATAATAACAAAAATAAATTAAAAAATGAAAATATCACCATAATCTTGCACTGTCTCCAAGCGTATAAGAAGAAAATAAAATTTACAAAATATCAAAATAAATAAATAAAAATAAAAAACTTTTCAAACAAAAATTACAAAATATTAAAATATTAAAATAAAAACAAAACAAAACATCTAAAGTGAATAAAAAATTCCTCAAAATTAAAAAATAATTTAAAATACATTATGTTTTATATATATCTAATTACACAACTTCTTTTCCGTATCGAACCATTACGATGCCAAACGGTAAAGCATCTAATATTATACTCTACTATATATCGATTCATCATGATTCTATCTTTATTTAAAAAAATGCTACATAATAACATAAATAAATTAAAAAATAAAAATATCACCATAATCTCGCATCGTCTCCGGGCGTATAGGAAGACAACAAAATTTATAAAATATCAAAATGAATAAATAAAAAGAACAATAAATTCCCCTAGGATACATGTTTTACAAGATAATTCTCATTTGATACAACTCGATAAAATATTTCCCATTTCATACACCATAATACAACCCAGCTCGCGACTTCGACTTCGACTTCACCGCCACCCTGTTCCCAACCAAGCCTCGCCTGAAACCCACCACCACAACATCATCACCCACCTCACCCGAAACCCATTATTGGAAATCCTTCAAATCCCAACCCATCCCCTCACTCATCTCCTCCATCACCTCCCTTGATTTCTCCCCTTCACATCCCCACCTCCTCACCGCCACCCACTCCACCTCCCTCTCCCTCTTCACCAACAACCCAATCGAAATAGCAACAACAACAACAATAATTGTTTTCCTCTTCGATCTCTCCTAATCCGTCTTCTTCCGCTCCGACGGCACCCTCCCCGTCGCGGGGTCCGAATCGGATCTCATCCGTGTTTTCACACCCAAAACCAAGAACCCGATACAGGAATTGAATACGGGTTTGAGGGGTGTGAGAGTGGTAAAGTATCCACGGATCGGTGATAAGTTGCATTTGTTCTCGATGCCTTGTTTTAATTTGAATAGGCGTCCTGTTTCAAAAATAAACAGGCGTTTTGTTTGTATTTGAATAGGCGCTCTATTTCAAAAAAATGAACAGATGAACTGTTTCAAAAATGAACAGACGTTCTCTTTGTATTTAAACAGACGTCCTGTTTCAAAAATGAACAGGCGCCCTGTTCGTATTTGAATAGGTGATTCTCCTAGGATATGAGCATCGAAGAGATCGACCGATTTGGACAACGGAGAATGAATCTGTGTGAGGTTTAGTGCTAGGGTTTCGCAACTGCAATGAGAGGCGATGGAGGAGATGAGAAGGGTTTTGAGTTCGATGTTGAGCGATCGGTGAATAGAGTTCGATGGATGAGATGATGGGAATCGAACGCCATTGTTGATCTAAAGCATTGTGTGAGAGAGGTTTTGGGGACGGAAACGGAGTAGAGTGGTTTTGGGGACACGAAGAAAAGTTATAGGATTGCTAAAATTTAAAATTATATGTAATGAGAATTATTTTTTCTTATGTTGAAAAATATTTTTGTTTTTTGTATTTTTGAGAATTTTTCCTAAAAGGAAAAATAAAAAAAATTCAAACAAAGATTACAAAATATTAAAATGAAAAAAAAAAAACAAAACAAAATATCAAAAGTTAATAAAAAAATCATTAAAATAAAAAAATAATTTAAAATATATTATCTTTTATATATGCAATTATCCAAAATGATCCGTTATTAACTTACAACATCATAAAAATTCAAAATATTTTATATGTTATAGATACATACGTGAATCAATTATTTGTATTGTGATTTCTTATTGCGTACAAAGCACGGATCAATATTGTAATATCAAATAAATTAAATAGGACATGAATCGGATCAAATTGGGAAACAATATGTCAAACAAGTTTGATCACCTAAATATGAGCTAATATAATAATTCACCTAAATGTCAACTAGATGAGATAGTGACCTAGATAAGAGCGCTGCTGGGCCGTTCCCTCCAACGAAAAGAAAATAGAACATCATAGATAGTACTTCAACCAATAGAGGCCAGCAAGTGGACCATATAAAACGTAGGATGAATAATAAGACAAATAAGACAAATTGCTTCCTACACTTGGATACTGTCAGCACGCCTTTTGCTTGATCGGGGAAGGCTCAAATCCAGACCATCGGCCGGAAACAGTGCCCCAGCTCACGCCTAACGCCTGAGCCGACCCTCAATGTGGATGAAGCCGCTCATTTTGCGTTGACTTCCGTCCGATGATATGCATATCAACGTAGAAAAGATTTAGTAAGAATTCAATCTATCCTTTTCTTATATATGCACCCACTGGTGCCAGTTTTAGGGCTCAATCAAGGAAGGCAGACCTCGGCAAAAGAGTCAATAACTCTAACAGCATAATTAGCTCGATGTCGTGAAGCTCAACACCATGGTTATAAAGTGGATGGATATACATGAGAAGTTGAGAACCAATGTCCTAGAATAGGTTAACATCCACTCAAAGTATATAAGAAAATACTACAAGTAGGTAATACACAAGTCAACGATGGAAACATTTAATGGGACCTACAAATGACTAAATTCATAGCATGGGACGAGCAAGTCATGACATACAAGGCCAATATCAGACAAAGAGCATGGCAAGAAATAAAATAATTCGACCTTGTTTCCAGAAAGTGCAGCAACTGATCTCGTCAAAACTCCCTCTTTGCACGAACAGCTTCGCGGATAACCACCAACAGGGACCGAACTTCAACACCGACTTTGCGACTCCTCCAACGCTGAGTGGATCGATAGGCCAAGGGTTGATGGGGAGCTCGAGATGAACCTCGTCGGAATTGGTTGGTCAATTGCTCTCGAGATGAGCGGAGGGGAAAAACGAGCTAGTCATCTCGACTTGAGCTCTTAAGTTGTTTGCAATGAGGTAGGGATGGAGACTTCTATAAATTGCGGGAGAGACTTCGAGAAGGCAAGGAGATCGATTTGAGCGTGTAAATAAGATCAAATCCTTCCAACTAAGAAAAAAAATCAATCAAGTCCTTCCAACCAAGGAAAAAGATCAATCTTTGGGTTATGATTTTCAATGAATGGTGAGAATTTCTATATTTTGAGAAAGGAGATGATCTCAATTGTAGAAAGGAAAGAAATTAGATTTCTTTTTCTTTTTTTCTTTTATTTTTAGATTTTGTTAAGATATTGAAATGGTTCGGACTTGGTTTCAATCTGGATCAAATTTTACATGTTTTTTGAACTGATTCATACTTTGGTGTCTATAAGGTCAGATGAGGTTGTATGGTAATAGGAAAACCAATAATCAGCATAGTCTTCTTATTAATTAGGTGATTGTCCCACATGGTAAGAATTTATAAAAGATTCTCTCTTTCATGACATCTTACCTTCATGGGTTATATGAAGGTAAGTATGACATTTTTATGGAGCAAACACTAGTATGCGGTCTCACATCACAATTTTCTGAGTTATAAACTTATTAGAAAGATTTTGATACTATGCTCACAATGACAACAGCACTACAACATACTAAGCATAAAAACATCAGATATGAGCTTCAGCAAACACATTGTTGGGCACTTGGGCAGTGCCATTATGTGCAGATTTGCAGGCTCGGCCTTTTGTTAGACCACTTTTCCTTCAATAACCACGAGGGCAAACCACTAATAAAGGGGAACTGATTACAAATATGAAATTTACAGTTCCACCTTGAGCAACTATTTGGAACCAGAGCAAGATACTAATAGGAACACAAACATACAGAACCATTAAGCATGCAGAGGAAACGAGTCAAATCATCAATTCTACCATACATATAAGACAAAAAAGAAGAGCAACGATAGTAAGGACAAGCTTACTTCACTTATACTCCATGCGAGGAATATCGCGGAAACTGATGGACAATCTTGGACCTGTACATCACAGAGCCAAAAGCAAGTTCTGATTAATGTAGCTGAAACTTTGGATCAGGACCGGGGACCAGATTTCATGCAGAGACAGTCATATCTTAGCAAACGATCTCACAAAAGCCAAAATAGAAGACAGCACCTCAGGGATTCTAAGAACAATTGCCACGACGTAATGAGTCCTTCCTATCCATTGCAAAAGATGTAGTGGGCTCAACATAATAACAAGACAAATTTTAAGTACCATCATGACGAAGGTCATATGTCAACTCAAACCGGTACTTGAAACTTGCTAGTAAGATCCATGAACAACTTCCAAGACTGAAGCAATGAGCAATGATCCTGAGGAATATTGAGAACATGAGTCAGTTCCTTACCATAGAAGTGCGTGGATCGATTCAAAATCAATCAGACTTTTGGGTTCAAATATGAATCTAATCCAAACATGTGTGCAATCTTAAGTCTGTCCAAAGCTCAGACCGAAGATAAAAACTCCCACTAGTATCTGTATCTTAAAATTTCCCTCGTATGGAATCCGCATGGACTTGAACAGCGGACAATGTGCAGATCAACCACGTGAATCAAGTCTCAAAAAAACACAACAATTGATTTCATTCACACGATTCGAAATCGTAACCACTAGTCACACTTGTTTTGATATCCTCTTATCAATCAACTCTATCAGAACATCACGTGACTCAGACTCATTCCTCGGCACCGTTACGACATTACTCACCGACCAAATCTCCGGCGAAAGCGTAGGCGGCATTGAAAGAACCGGTGACTATAACACTGAACAAAACCCTGACGAGCACGATCGACCTGCCAAAGAAACCAAATCAAATGAAGTTAATGTTGAAACATTCTCTTTTCTCGTCAATCATCGCACATCGAAGAAATCAAAGAATTGGATCATGATTTTACCAGCCGAGAGCTTGCAAGCAATTGTACGCGAACAAGTAGAGCTTCAACGGCGAAGGCATCGCGGTGTGAGAGTGTGGGCAGAGACTCACAGAATGCGGCTTCAAATATGAAATGAAACTATGTCCATCAATTCAACTCAACTTTATCTATACATCTGTTAATATATTATTAATATAGTATAATCATATTTGATTATAATAAATTATATTTAAAAATTTTTATTGTTTTTAATTATTGTTCTTATCTACTTAAATAAAAATAAATTTTATATTCTAATTATAATATTATATATTCAATATTGATTTTATTTCATAAATATTTTTTTATATATTAAGATTATATATTTAATTTTTATGTTAGATTTATAAAATATAAGTTATATAAATAAATTAGATATAATTTTTTAAAAAAATATAAAGAAGTAGAAAGAGAGAGAGAGAGAAATGGATGAAAAGAGATACTAAAGGAAAGGAAAGAAGAGGGTGGTGAGATGTGTGTGACAGGGTAATATGAAGAGCATGTCTCGTTCAGATTTTGAGGGTAGTAGAAATAGAATATAGTGCTGTAGGAACACGACGCTGTTTGGGCCTTATATCGTTTTAAATGGAACTCGCGTTACATTAGCGTGTGGGGTCCTGCTTCGTGTTTGCGTTCTTGTCTAGAACAAGTGACGATTAGGGAAGGTGACATCTCAGAGGAATTCTTAACATACCTGTCAGAATCAATTCCATTTAAATTAATTGTGATTTTTACCATCATATAAAAATAAAAATTGATTTATACCTAAGTATACATCTAATACTTCCCAACATCTCGTACAGGGTCGTATGACAACCGACCAACTTTGTTTTGATTTTTTTATAGCGATTACCAATCAACTCTTTTTTTAATGCTCTTGGTATAATTGGACTGATGATATAAACGTCCCAACATAAAAATCTAATACATGGCCGGGAGGGTCAGGAATAACATGAGACCAGTGTTCGAACACATTCGTGGAACAAAACGCATCCATCCTTCTCCCACATCATGCATAAGGTTCGTAAAATCCCACATCAGCTACTCCTGCAAAACAAGAATATTTTAAACCACAACCTACACCTTTATGGAAATACATATATAAGGATGACCTTAGTCCATTCTCTGTCCCGTGACAAGAGTGCCTACTCGACACAAGTCCATGTGTCGACTGATATTGTCACACGGGACATAGAACTACATAGTACAGTCTAAGTTACAGCTTTTAGCCCCTTCAACAGCCCGCTGGCGCTTGATGCAATGTCTATACTTAAAAGAGCAGGTGCATGACACTTCACATGAAACGAGGAAGCCGGTCCAACTCCAGGCCAGCAAGAGAGGCTGCAGTAGCCACCGTCGGGATGCTGGACTTCTTAAGCACAGAAAGGAGAGCTTTAAGCTTTGATATCTCAGCAACCGGGATTGCCAAAATCATAGCATGCGACACATACTGCCTACACGCATAACCCAAAGCATGCAACGTCCTCTGCACCAACAAACAGGAAACAGCGAGTCTTGTGGACTCAAGAATCGAACCAACCTTTGCCAGATTAGCGAGCAAGTAAGTGGTAGCTTCCCTTGGTGCTACTTTCATCAGCAGCACCATACATTCAGAAGCTAAATCAGCTACACTTGGTTCTCCTAATGCAGTCAGTTCCATGAAGAGACCAAAATTACTACCGAAATCTGCAATGTCTCGTATACATTGTTGCTGATCCACCACCATCGGCTCAGGATTGTCGGATAATAGCATCGGCTCTTTCGAGGTATTGAAGCATTTTCTATTGCATCCTGAGCGTAGAAGAAAGGCCCTGCATAGGCCTAAAGTCGGCTCCATAAAATCTTCCATGCCCTTCGCATTCACAAACTCCAGAAGGTTTCCTATTCTCCTAACTACTTTTAATTGAGATAGAACTTTGGTCTCTAGTTCAGGGGCGGATGCCAGAGCAAGGCAAAGCTTCACATTGTTTACATTCGCATTAGAGAGGTCACCAAGAAGGAACTCGAAGCAACGTTGCACAGTGGTCTTGAGGCGTAGAATGTCTGTGATTTTGATGTAATCAAACTCAATAAGCATAACAAGAAGCTTCTGTGCATACATCGGAATAGGGTCTTCATCCTCGATAAAGGTTGGGTAGAGAGGAAGGAACTGGTTATTAGCTATGGATCCTAATTCATCCATGCTTCTTGCGTCAGCCGATGGTTCATTCAGTAAAACAACCACTACACCGAACAAAATCTTCGAGCATAAAAATCTGGCATCACCGTCCTTGTTGCCCTTGTAAAGAACAGATAAACTGGGAAGAATTTCGCAGACAAAAATGTTACCACACTCAAGGATAGCTGACGGCTCTTCTATGCAAGCTTCGAGTACATGTAGTAGTGTTATTTGCAAGTCATCCCTACCCTGTCGTATCAGATTGATGTTTGCAGAGTCAGTAGGAGAGGAGGAAGAGAGAGTCCACAATTAAAGCTTTAGGAACATAAAGTTGACCGGAAATTTGATCCTGGTGCCATAATGAGCAGTTCTGGTATAGCTCTTACAAAATTCTTCCAAGAGCGGTTCTTTCTTTTCATATTGGTGGGAACATGAGCAGAAAGTTTTGAACCCAGCACATAATCGGTACCTTTAATCTTAATGAACCAGCAGATAATCGGTACCTTTAATCTAGTCTAAATTCAAGAAGGCGAGAAAACGAACCTGAAATGGAGACTCCACAAGCTTGACAAGATTTGCCAAGTGCTGCAAGACTTGAACACAAACCAACTTGCTTTTCAAATATGAGCTTCCAAGAAGATGGAGAACGACCGGAAAGAACTGGATATTGTTCTTAGGAGTTGCTCGAGAGGTTAGAGCAGAAACATGACCATGGCGTCTACTTCCCAGTACTTGCTGAATGTCTCCAGTTATCGTATCTAGCAAACCCGGAACGACAGAGGCAATGGAATGCATAAATGCATCGACGCACTGCTGCAAGTAACTGTCTTTTTCCCTCGCCATCCTATCCACTGTGGGAAGTAATCTTCCATTGCAAAAGAAATGAGGAAGCCATCTTCGACCATTCTTACAAAGTAGGGCAACAAGAACGAGTGTTTTTCCTCTCAAGACTTCACTTCCTTGGTCAATGAGAGACATGAGGTTTTGAACGAGATTCTTATCCTCAGCTAAGAGCAGCAGGTAGCGACCAATATTTGTGAACGTATGGCTCCCCAGCATAACTATGTTTAGAAGATTCAGGTTGATTTGTTGCTCCTTTGGATTGCCTTTAACAAGAGCAGAAGCCATGTCCTTGAGAGATAGTTTGTCAATTGCTGACTGAATGCTAGCCGAGTTGAACCGAAGAAGTCGGACCAAACAAGAACCAGCAGTCAGTCTAATATTCTCTTGCTTTCCTGTGGCTCTGAATATGTAGCAAAGGTTATTAATGACTTCAGAGCTGGCAAAGCGAGCTACCCATGGCCCTCCTTGACTGAAGATATTCTCAATGGTCCTTAATGCATAGAGTTGGGTTATATCATCCTCCCCTTTCCTTAAAATCGATGAGACCAGAGAAAACGATGCATTAGGAACCTGCAAAACAAGGCAGAAAAAATATCTTCAGAAAAAGATACTAGTTTCCAGCAACTTAACATGACATTCTTGATCCAGCAAAAAGATACTAGTTTCCATAACATGCAATTTTTTTTAATAAAGAACAATCCACAATGCATAGCAAGATTTTGCTTATTCTATTTCATACCAATTACAGATATCGCAGAACTGATAGTGGTAGGTTGCTTTTGATTGAGCAAAGAGGGCTCTAGATTAGACACTCCCCAATTAATACTCCAAAAGGCAAGTGAAAATTATCATTGCTTATAAACCCTGTGCAAGAATTTCAAAACTAATTTTCAGCAGCTTTTGTTATAATATCAGATCTAACTTTAGAAGAACTGTACAAGGTCCAGTAAAGCAAAAGGAACATAAGACATGAGCCAAGAATGATACCTGCCACCCAGATGTAGGCCTATTATCCTTGGGCAGAGATTCCGGTGCATTAGAATCCCCATTTTGCTCATTTTGAGTGGATATATAGAATAGCAACTCACCCAGAGCTGCCATGGAGAATCTCCTAACTTTTTCTTGCTTATCACGAAGGCCTTCAGTCAATGACCCCAAGATACCAGAACTTGCCAGGTTATCATCGATGAAAGTAGAATACCGAATCAACAGGCCAATGACAGATGCCACTTGAACCCTAAGGGCCGAAGCCTTGGGTTGTCGGAGCATTTTAACAAGAACTAACATCACAGGCCCATTCGAGAGGATGTTGGCAGCATCTACATTGCTGCTCAACATCTCAAGGTACTTGATCACATTCTGCTTCTCCAGTACACTAAGATTACCGTTCAGAATCATTACAATCTTGTTGACGAATGCATCAAGTTGTTCCTTCGGCTTCTTCACAAACTCAGACACCGCCACTGCATCAAAGGGAAGTGAAGGAATGGTATCAGAAAGTTTGTCAGCTTTCCTACTCGGCATTACAGGCCTCACCGAGAGATCAGATGGGTGCCAAAGCACATCAGCAAGGTTGGTTGACGGTCTTGAAGAGCCACAGTCAGTGCCATGATCTGAAGCAATCTTGGCCCTCTGAGTTTTGGCTAGTGGGGTGGCAGGAGGGGGTGCCGAAGCATCATTTGTAGATTGTGCTGTAGGTTCTTGTGCAAAAACTTCAGAATCGTTTGCCACAACTGCAGATTCTGGGTGGCATTTGGTAGTATTCTCAGCATTCCCTTCACTATGGTTGAAATTCACTTCTCTATCATGGATAGAGACAGCGGCATCAGAATGATCGGGTTCTTCGTTTGGCTCATCTTCAACATTCTCAGTAAAGTCAAGTTCCATATCGTTGTTCTCAATTTTGACCTCTGCAGCATTTTCAGTAGCATTTGGCTGAGGCCTCCGATAATTTTCTTTGTCATTTTCTCTCTTTAAGTTTGATTTTGCTATTCTTGAGAGCCTGAGAAGATTCACACCTTTTGTTGCACTTGGAGCCTCTCTTTGTTTATTTTCAGTGGGCTTATGAGGAGTCTTTGACGGAGTTTTACGGCGACTGCTTAAACCCTTAACTGGAGTCTCATAACCTCTTGATCCTGGAACCAGGTTTTCATCTTGCTTGGAAGTTCCCTTTGTCTCTTTGTTATGGTGCCTTGGCGGAGTTCGATCATGGGGTCGCCTGTTAGTGTTTCGCTCTGAGAGGTTTGGCTTAGAAGAAAGCTCAATCATGTTGGTCAATGCAGGTTGAGAGGGTAAAGGCACTGAGCTAAGTTTTGTTCTCCAAAAAGCATGTGTGCAGAGCTCCGGCCAGTGCATCCTTTTCGCTGGGTCCTTGACAAGAAGAGAATTGATTAAATCTGTAAATGCACTGCTGGGGTCACCTGGAAGAGGCGGAGCTGGATCTGAGATAATTGAGTTTGCCAATTGAGTGAACTCTTTCCCAACAAAGGGAGGTCGGCCTGTAAAGCACTCGTATAGTACACAACCAAGTGCCCACAGATCAGATGCATAAGAATGAATACCACCATCTTGGAAAAGCTCTGGAGCCATATAACAAGGTGTTCCTCGTTTTGATTGAGGCAGCTGAAGAAGTCATGGAATGCATAATTAGAACTGCAAAGACCACAGATTTTCATACAACAACATGAAAAAAAGAAAAAGAAAAGGAAAACCTGTGAATAATTGTTAATTTTAAATGCATACCGAGCCTGATGTGGCCTCTGATATATCATTCAGTTTTCTGGCAAGTCCAAAATCACAAAGCTGCATGGCAGGATTATACGACATAGACGACAGTTAGCCAAATTATAAAAACACCCAATGAAGCGTAGCTTGCATATAAGTACCTTTGTATGCCCATTCTCATCCAGTAAGATGTTGGAAGGTTTTAGATCACAATAAATTATCCCTTTTGAGTGCAAGAATCTGCTCATAAAAGTGACAAAGACAAACACCTTAGAAGATGGAAGATGCAGCAGCACAAACTTCACAAGACAGCATTTTTTCTGAGCAAAAACTACAAGAGTTATTAGAGCATTTCTTACTGCAAAGCTCTAACAATGTCAAAGGCGAGATCATGTATTGAATCTTCTGGAAGTTGAATGTCCTGGAAATCGGATACAAGATTCGAATGCATGAGGCATTTTAGGAATTCAACTATCATCAGACATTCCTCATAGATATCCCCCAAACAGTTCAATGGATTGATATTCTCATAGCTTTCTTTCCCCTTCCTACTTATCCTTTCACTTCATCACTAACTCAGGATTTAACATGTTATATGCCTTCAATAGTGATACGCTTTTCTTTCAGTTGTTTCCTTAATGGCATTTGTAGACTCTTACATTATAAGGTCTGATCAGATTGATCTATGACATGAATTATGCAATATGCCTCTTCAGACGCCAGAGTTATCCATTATTTTGTATAAGGCTAAACTGACCTACTATAAGTCTATAATAGAATAAGTAACTCCCAAGTTCTGAATATCCACTCCTCTCAAACGACCATCAAATTTGGCACAATGAGCAGATTAAAAGTAAAATGTGATGAGTGAGCACCTGCTGCAGTAACTTCATGAAGTCCCCTCCCACACAATATTCCAAGACTAGCCAAAAATGAGCTGAAGTTTCATACCTGCATGAATTGGGACATTTTCAATAGGGGCAGCGAGAGAGAAATTAATAATATAATACACCAAGCTATGCTGTTATCATAGAGAAAAACACATACCATGCATAAAACTTTAGGACATTTGGATGATCCAAATCATGGAGAATTTTGACCTGCATTTAGAAAAGATTTCAAAGCATCAGCAAGGATATTGGCAATTAATCATAAGCAATTATCTGAAAATCATGAACTCATAAAAGTACATCCCATGGATTCCACACATTTTATTTCATCTAAACTTCCACTGGATTTCATCTTATTACAAGCTTTCCTTTGAATCTCAATGTTTGCACGACTCAATGTAAATATTTCACGCACACGACTTTGGATTACAAAGAAATTGCATTGAATGCTCTAAACAAGGGAGGAAGATCGGGCACGGACAACATGAATTCAAGACAAATCCAGATATCCAACAGGCAACATCCGAAGCAGATCATTAGAAATAGAAGAGCAAAATAATGGACATAGAAAAGAAACTGTTGCTGAAACGTAATCCGTTAGTGATCGAAAAGCATAGTCTTACCTCTTGTAGAACCTTACTCTTATGACACTTATCAACACTCTTAACAGCGAAATACTCGATCGACTTCTTCTTCCTTGCTTTATAAACAGTCTGTAAAACACAAAACAAAATTGACAAGCCAATCATCGGATGCAACAAGTCTAAATAAAAGAAAATGGCTGAAAAGGTAAAAACATTTCTTAAGTTTGAACTTCGGAAACAAGAGAAGAGTGTTACCGAGTATTTTCCATGGCCAATGGCTTCGTAAATGTGGTACTGATTCATGATTTTTCCCCTGCTTTGAGCTTTAGGGTTTAGAATAACTCCCCTGCAGTTGGTCAGCCTTGCATAGAGAGGAGACTGAGGGAGGTAGCATTGGCTATGGCATTAGGCTTCCTTCGCGGTTGCCTCAATTATCACCTCATGTGGAACTACTCAGAAAAATCCAAATACAAACATTCCAATACACAGATCAGAAAAGGGAAAATCCAAGATCCAGCCATCACATAGAATAACCTACAGTATAACCTATAGGAACAAGCAATTCAAACAAATGGTACTCTCATACCCAGCTAAGGAATCCAAAAATAGAAGTTTTAGTTCACTCCACTCCTCCTAATCAACAAGCAGCCATCCAATCGAAAACATCACCTCTTCTTTAAAACACAAAGTAATCAGTTTTAATCACAGTTTCACAGTCTGTCTCACACTAAACGCTCTCTCACACGCGGACACACCACTCATAAAACAACATCAACCAAGCACATGCAAACCGAAACCTCGACAACTCGATTAACAACAATCCATTGAGAGTTCACCACTGACCAGTAGAAGCAGAGATGCTGAAGGTGGCAGTTTTACCACTAGCATACTCAGCTCCAACGCATACTCAGCTCTCCTAATCTGCACCACCACACGCATCGCACCCATTCATACAAATTCGAAACCCTAGTTCCCCAAATTTCCAATCACACAAACACTATCGAACTCATACAAATCGAACCACGAACCGCAGTACTTGACAGCGGTGGCTTGAAATCGAAGGGGAATTGAGAGACACGACGATTAGGAGGATAAGAGTGAGGAGATTCAAATTGAAATCAAAAGTGCAGTAAAAATAAAATCAGATGGTGATTTCGGCCTATAATTAGCAGATAGAAACACGATTGCAAATGGAATCCCCAAATCATGGCAAAGGCAAATGAACAGTTAGTTCGACACAATTAGGGTTTCTAGTTACCTTGATGAGTGGGTGAATAAGCGAGTGCATTCCACGGGTTCCGCACAAATTCAAAATGCATTCAACACAACACAGTGTCGCAATTTGTGTAGCAGCAGATTCCCCTTCGCATTGCAGGATTTTGCAGCATTGAAGTTCGTGTTTGAGGAAGAGGCAAGGGTGTTTTTTGGCTAACGGGTCTGTGGGAGTTGTGTTATGACATGTTGTTTGTTCTACTTTAGCTTTCGATTTCATACACGAATAAGTGAATGGAATCTCTTTGAATTTGGTACTCCTAATTTTTAATATCTGAACGCAAGGAAAAAAGAAGAAGTTAAAAATAAAAATATCATAATTATCTTAATTATTTATTTTAATTTAATTTAATTTAAATGTTTTTGAATTTGCACCGTTTTTAAATGAAATATTTTCTTATTTGTAAACTTGCATTGTTTCAATTTTTTCTAAAATGATTTCACAAATGAAACACTTATATCATATCAAATTATCTTACCATAATTTTTATTTTCTCACTCCTCTTTCTCGTACACTCTCAAGGATAAAAATATTTACACTCCTCTCTCTCATACACTCTCTCTCACTCTTCTATGTCAATTTCAAATGTTTCAATTAACTTGAGACGGAGGGAGTATTAAAATCTATAACATCATGTATGGATTTGGAAATTTTGTATCCTGATATATTCGTGTTTATTTAGAATATAATGGATAAGATTAAATAAAAAAAAGATTTGTAATCACTCCCTTTGTCTCATAGTATAGTCAATTGATTGGTCCGACAATTGAATTTATGTGTGCGTTGAATTTTTTTTGAAATTTGATGAAAAAAGAATATATTTTTATTGAAACTGAAGTTTACTGTAACAATTATGAGAGAAGATAATAGATATATTATAACTAAGGTTGAAAATATATACTATTTATTATAAAATACTATTTAGTAATCTTACATGAAAAGATTACTAAATAGTATGATATGATGTATATATTTTGAGACAGTACAAATAGACAAGTTGCTTATATTATAATTGAGAGAATTATCAATAGGACATCTTTTTGGAACTTATATACCAATAGGTCACACAAAATATTTTTTTTATCATTCAGTTATTATGTTTAAATTTCACATCTTTTTATTTAGGAAACGGAATATTTTATCAATCAATTATACTATAATAATTAAAATCGTCGAAATCGATAATATATCTTTGGAGTCAATAGTTCATTCGTCGTTCAAGTCGACAAAACATCATTGGGGTGGATATTACGTCGTCGGAACGGACAGTACGTCTCCTTCTATCGACAGTATGCCCCCTTAAGGCCATCTTTTGCAAAATAGTAGATCCATTGAAACGAACATTATTATATAGTGCGTACTTCTTTAAATACAGCGCATCCATAGAAACGAATATGCATCCATCAAACAAAATAATGCATCACAAACAATGGATAATACGTCCCTTAGCCGAGAGATATGTCATTGTCGTCCTCGTCATCATCGTCAAAACAAACAGTTCGTCATTGTTACTCTTTAATGCATCATCCATTTCAACCAAATAATTCGTCGAATGACTTACAGTGCGAGAATTCGAGATGATGATGCACATTGAAACTTGCACAAGATAAGTGGAGAACGATTTGATTTAGGGAAAAAAGAGAGAGAGAGAGAGAGAAGAAAATTGGATTGTAAATAGCTTGTGAATTAGTTACAAATGGAGGAGGAGGATGATCGATTGAAAAATAGACTTTACGAGATTGAAATCCTTTTTTGAATTACTTAATATATATAACTGAAAATTAGAAACAACGATTTTCATAATGTGTAAAGAAGATCATTAGAAGAAAAAAAAAAAAGACAAGAATATGGGTACAAGGAAGCAATGAAATATTGGCAAGAACAACTATGTGATCAATCTAATATGAGTTATTATAAGAAAATAATCGTAATCGTATTTTTAAAAAAAAAAAGGAAAAAAATCAAATAAAAATGGTTTTTCTATGATTTATTGATAAATAAGTTCAAAGAAAGTGATCACTTGATAATAAACACAGTTCAAAAAATAGGTTTCAATTCAATCTTACATATAATAATTTTCAAAAATAGGTTTCAATCTTAATCATTGAGTAGAATTTAATTAAAGATATATATATCATGATACAAATCTTTTCTCTAGACACATTTTTTTTATTACTTATTTCAATAATGTAATGTTAACTTTTTCTTTTTTTTTGGGAAAAGATAATGTAGTGTTAACTTATTTAACAAGGAACGTGTGATACATCTATCCATAGGCAAGGCCTATAAATAGGATAGCTGAGTTTGCGCTTCTGGAACCACCTGGTCGATAAAGTGAAGAAATTGCCTTTGTCATCTTCTGGAAACGGTGGGTTTTTTCTCCTTCCTCAAGTGGCATGGCACCGTCAAGGATCATCACTGCGTGAGTTGGAAACTGTCTCGACGCTTACTATCAGCGTTGGGCCGAGGCCGATCCCAAACATTGGGACCTCATCAACCGCTACCTCACCTCCTCGAATTGTTTCCCCAATCCTGATACCGCTCAAGGTTTTTATTCCAAGGGAACTGTTCCTTTTTCCTTGACCACTGTTAGGTTTTATGCGGTTGAGCATACCTTTGATCTCGAACCTTTGGCTGGAAAAAGAACCGAGCCCCGGACGTACCCGATAAGGTCATCTTCTCCGGCGTCCGCCCCACCAAGCCCTACATCTCTTCCTATATGTACGCCTCTTCTCGTGGTGGTGTCGACCAGTTCTCCTCAAACCGGATCGCTCTGGTCTAGTTCAATTTTCTCCCGCTTCTCGTTTCCGCCGCGCCCTTGACAACGTTGGCAAGTGGTGGGCAATTGCACCGCTGCTGGTCTCACTTCTGATCATTCGATACCGTAGGTCGATCTTTTGTTAACTTGGGGATAGTTTAGTTCTAAATCATGCCATGTCATGTCGTGACGCTGGTTTCTAGTATCACTATTACAGCTTGTGTGTGTGTGTGTGTGGACTTTCAGTTTCATTTAAATAAATTATCGCTTGTTCTACCACTCCTGTGAGATTTGTTGCAATGGTTTTCCCTAGTGCTGCACTTGTTGGTTTCTGTTTGTTTGTCATGGATTGATCTGTTGTATGTGAATGTGCACTTATCAGTAAAGAGAAGTATCGTATCCCCTTCTCCAAATTCACAAGTCCCATTAGGAGGAGATCGGACTATTCATGGTTTGCCTACAGACTGGAGAATGATGCTCTGAATTGCATCGGTTTTGATCAAGCTGACAAGCAACTTGATCTTCTTGTTGCTCGAGCAGCAACCTGGTGAACAGGCGCATCCACAGGCAGAATTTTGATAGTGACCGCCTGCTTCAAGTCCTTAGGCCGAACCTCACACAAACTCAGGAATGAATGCAAAAGCAGGCCAGCAAACATCGACAGGATAAAAAGGTTTGCTGTACGAGATTGGGTATTGCTCAAGCTTCAACACCATCGTCAACTGTCAGCTGTGTCTCGTCCTCACAACAAACTGGCTCGTCGATATTATGATCCGGTTCTTTTTAATCCTTGTTTGGTCGATGCCTAGATGGAGTGAGAATTCTTTCTCGTTTGAACTTCTTTTATTGAACTCATCACATATATTGTCCCCATGCCTGGTAAAGGTGTAACCTTATAACATAGATTTTCATTACTCGGGATGTTACCCCCTACAGATTTTTCATTTGGAGGAGGGAAAGACGTGATTTTAAATTCTTCTTGTTGTGATGCAAGTTGGGTTGGCTTAGTGGATTGTAGAGCTCGTTATTTTGTGTCTAAGCATTCCAGGTATCAACGTCCTGAGACCAGATTTGATAGCGGATATGAATAGTTGTACTCATTATGAATATAGTTGAGCTCGCTATGGTCTCGTGGACTGGCTTTTTCTTTCGGCCCAGCCTCGACCAGATTTCAGCCATGTTGATAGCGGAAAAAAAAAAAACCTTGTTGAGCCCTAGGCACCCCCCCCCCCCCCTTCCCAAACAAGGCCCATGTCTCCGTCTGGGTCATATATGCGGAAAAGATTAAATTCTTAATAAAAATGGTTAATTTCAGAACGGTTATGTTTTAAGAGAAAAAAAAATCTTTATTCCCCATATATGCTCATGGTACAGTTTTAAAATTTAAAACATTTTCCTAACTTGACAACATCATGTAATACAAGTGATTATGAGTAAATAAGAACATAAATAATCGAACTTGAGAATAACAATATACTCACAGTGCCAAGTTATATGGTGAAACCCTTTTGTCAACCATAATGCGTATCGGCCTGGTAAGTGGCAAGTGTGTGAGCTTTTCTTTGGTGAAATGATAGTGCTTTGGTTGAAGTTTTAAAATTAAGTTGCATGTTGGGTACTTCAGCTTATGTCCTATACGTGAATGTGCAATCGACTACTTTAATCATCAAAATTACCTTTTAGACAATTAATTCATTCAAGTACTCACTCGATAACTTATACGATGTTACTGACTGTTTCGCATCAGACTCCTATCATAAAGAACAAGGATTTCCCACAGAGTTATTTTTTCTTCCAATTATAATTGGAACTATGAAATCTGAATCTTTTCCAGGTATAAAAGTGCAAGGGCGAGCAACTCGTTGAACCCATTCATGCCTCTTCTCATTTGAATAAATTGCCACATTGTCTCAAACCAAACACGAACCCCCACATATTTTGCCTTGCCATTCAATTTCTGCACTTACTTGCCTCAAAGTCGTATTACTAGAGTCCCTTTGCTGCTTTGCATGCTTCCTGGTATCTTTTTTTCTTCACTTTTAACATACCCATTTCTTCAATTTTCCCATTTCAAGTTCTATATATATCATCATTGATGTTGAATGCTTGTATATTATAAGCGGCAATTTGTGTCGATTCTCATGTGTTGATGGTGTAGGCCAACTTGGGTTTTTTTTTTGGTGTTGAGTTGAGATTCGATTGAGGGTAGATGGGTCCTGTAAGAGGGGTGAAAAAGAGGAGAAAAACTGAGAAAAAGATTGAACAAAATGGGTCGGTTTCTTCTGATAAAGAAAAGTCTGCAGATTGGTGGGTCGACTTCTCTAAGAGGATTCATGGTATATGCTTTGCTTCTTGCTTCAATTCATGTTTATATGTCTTGTTAATCGTATTCAGATTCATGGGTTGGTTATATGCTATTCTGATTTTGTAGTGTGGAAAAGTTGTTGCTGGTGTTGATCACTTGCTTGTGTTCCATGGAATCTGTATAAGTGGTTTTTGTTTCCTGTGGGTGCTGAATTCCGATTGTCGAAGAAACAATTGACCTTTGTAGTGTTTGTGCATAATGGGTTTTTGCTCATGGATGGATTCAGTGCAATTTGCTGTATTGGTTCGAGGGGATACCTAATCCTCCAGGTCATGTGATAGGAACCCTCATTGACCAAATAGTTTGGACTTATTGTTTTTCAACTTCTTTTGATTGTTGATAGAGGTGAGCGGACCGTTCATGGTTATTTATGCAATCATGCTTATTTTGGATGTCCTCCACCGGTCTTGCCCTCCACTGGTGCTAGGATGCTCATCTTCCTACATGACTGTTAATCGGACGACTGAGAATGAGTCTGCCCATGACTGTATCTATTATCTTTTTGGGATAAGCAAGACTAAATGTTCGTACTTCAGAACTAGCCAAACCCTTTTTGCTGCGAAAATCTCTTTAAGACTGCAATGCCTGTGGCTTAAAGCGGTTGAGCTTCTCTTTTATTTACCTTGAAGTACTTGCTTAATCCTAGGTGACACCGCTCTTTGCTTAAGCATCGTGGCCTTTGACAAATTTGCCTCCAGGAAGGGTTTCAAAGTCTTCCCTTCGTGTGATTCCTCATTTTTGCAAAATCTTGGGATTTTGATACTTCAGATGAGGCACACACGCACATATTAAGATTTGTAGATTGTAGGACATTTTCTCATTGGGGACTATCTGAAGGCAAATATCATATTTTCAGATGAATGGATGTGCTGATTCCTTAACCACAGCAGTCGTGGGAGAATCATGGCTCCTGGGATTTTAGGCCTTGTTATTGATGGATAAGTCTCTATAAGATTCAGAAGATGATTAACATGACATGTTTTTGACTATTTGTTCCTCGTATAATTATCTGAAACTTTCAGAAGATTTTTAGCATGATATTTGTAGATTATTGAGAAATCAATGGCTTTGCCTAATATATTATCATCATGATTGTTATTGACTCAGATGAACTCATTATCCTATACTGAGTGATGGTTAAATTTGATCAGTTTTTTGAACTGAACAGCCTGTCGTGTAATAGCTACCAGGATGCTGAATTCTTTTTGCTTTTGACGACATCACTTATGCCCTTGATCCTTTTTTGTAGGTCATCTATCTCCGTCCAAGGGTTTTGACAACTTTGAGTCCATCTTCAAGGTATCGAGAAAAACATTCGACTACATATGCTCGCTAGTAAAAGAAGACATCATCGATAAACCAGGAAGCTACAGTTATTCAAATGGTAGGCCTATACCCCTCAATGATCAAGTAGCCATCGCCCTGAGGAGACTAAGCTCTGGCGACTCGTTGCTGAATATAGGAGATGCATTTGGTCTCAACCACTCAACCGTCTCCCAGCTAACCTGGCGTTTCGTGGAGCTCATGGAAAAAAGAGCGCTCCACCATCTCCATTGGCCCAATGACGAAGAAATGACTGAAATAAAGTCCAAGTTCGAGAAGATCCGTGGATTCCCAAACTGTTGCGGAGCGATAGATACTACCCACATAGCAATGTGCTTGGCTTTGGCAGAGCCCACAGCCAAGGTATGGTTCGACCGTGAGAGGAATCACAGCATGCTCCTGCAGGCGATTGTGGACCCAGACATGAAGTTCCGGGACATAGTCACAGGATGGCCAGGGAAAATGAGCGACTCCTTGGTCCTTGAGAGCTCAACTTTCTTCAAAATGTGTGAGAACGGCAAGAGGTTAGGTGCTAAGAAGGTTGAGCTCTCGGAGAGCTCAGAAGTTAGGGAATACATCGTTGGAGACTCCGGTTTCCCTCTCTTGCCATGGCTCATCACGCCTTACCCTGGGAAAGATCTTGAAGATCATTCCAAGGCTGAATTCAATAGACAACACTTTGCCACCCGAATGGTGGCACAACGGGCATTGACTAGACTCAAGGAGATGTGGAAGATAATGGATGGAGTTATGTGGCGACCGGACAAGCACAAGCTTCCTAGGATAGTTCTTGTTTGCTGCTTGCTCCATAACATTGTGATCGATATGGAGGATGATATTCAGGACGAGATGACCCTGTCGCTCCTCCATGACTCTGGTTACAGGCAGCAGGTTTGTGAATCTGCCGACGAAACTGCATTGGCTCTGAGAGATAACCTGCGGCTCTATTTGTCGGAGAGGCAAATACAACCACCTTGACTTTCAAGACTGATATATGTTCGTCTTTGCAATTTTGTTTTCTTATCCTGCTGCTGTTATTTTTCTGAAAGTCCAGTGTAAGGGGTATTCATTGGGCACAGAAGTGAAAATTTGTTTTATTTGTTTGTCGGATAAAGCTGTAGTTGGGTCATATATCAAAGACGTACTGCATCATTTAGTTCCTTGCTGGGCTTCGCCTCTTGGCCCTTGACTGCTAGTTCGATGCGTTGGATTACTAGGTTCTCGTTCGAGCAACAACGTGATCAAGTTGTTGCTCAGTTAGATCAATACCAACGCAATTTATAGTCGACGCTGCTCAGTACATGGATTAACCAACAAGCCGATTTCCAAACTACACCAATCTCAAAAGTGCAAAATTCCACATGCTAGATTTATCTCAGAAGCCGTTACTTCCACCAAACACCAAACTTATCTCGATACAGGACAGTTCTGAGCCAACATTGGATGATAGAAAAAGATCGAGTAGACATAACGTGGACAGGTCCTCCAGCATGAGAACATTTAATGACATTGCACTTAGCAGAACAAGAGCCGGCTGTTCTTCACCGAAGAGACTCAGACTGGGATGAAACTTGATTTCAAATTCGTCTTTCATTGCTTAGCTAAGGCTTCATGCTAGTCCCTTGCTTACAGAGCATGTCATTGCTAATCTACCACGATTAGCTAGTTGTTCAACTATTTACAGCATGAGCTAACGGTGCCTTCTTCTGAAACAACCACCGACAGGCAAGCACTACTCACTCCTTTCTCTGTCCAGCATATCACTCTGAACCCGTCTTGTTCATGGTCAACTGTTAAAAACAAGGAAAACTTTGCTGGTGATTTTCATCTCTGTAATCATTACAGAACGAAACGAAATATTGAAAGGAAGTATGCAAATCAAGCTAGTTTGAAAGCAAACAGAAAAGATGACACAGATAGATTTTACATTATTTGAAAAGAGTTCCAGCACATTCACGGTTAAGCAGAATTCCTGCAAAGATTTTTATTTTCCAGAGTTACTATGCAACTCAGGATTTTCAACCACAACTCATAGAACTTGGTCTACACCTAATATAGGGAAAATACCGTGATAAAAAAGTATGAGACCAAAGCCAAACGGGCCATCGCTCCTGAACAATGCCATCAGATCATCGGTCAACCAATCACAATTAGACTCACACCAACAGCAAAGGATAAATCTTTTGGCAAAAGCTAGTCTACACGGATAAAGATGCTGAAACAAGAAAAAATGTATCACAAGCTTGGGCTTTCATTAAGCACAAATGCCATTGTTGGATTCCATGTAGGGATCAATACCAGCGAATGCTGATTGAACCTTAATGTGATCCCAGTGGTGAAGTCGCCATTTCCACCAAATGGCTAGAGTAACGAATGCTATCTAATGCGATGAAAATCCATGAAAAATTTTCACTTAATATTGTTTAATAGATAAATGTTCATGAGAGTGAAAAAGGTGTTCCAGGGCGGAAATATATACCAGAGGAGCAGGATTCTTCCTCCCAGTCATTTCCAATAAGAAGGCCTCTGCCCACAGTTCCTGGACGTGATCAGGAATGCTGGTTTCACCAACAAAAGGACTCCATGTTTCTTCCCGTGATCCATTGAAAACCCACTTAATTTTCAACGTAGGAGTCTTTACATCGACCCTAGAGTCCTTCAAGGTCTTGATCTTCATGCTCTTCTCACGAGAATCTGATTTTCTTTGGCACTGAGAAATAGAGGATTAACAACCGAAAGAAAGAACACAGAAATCCATTTTAAAGAAAAAAAAAATTGATCCTGTCCTTACAGCTGACGAATTTAACAATTTCAACCATCTTGTTTCAGTACCTGATCTTCTCCGGCCAAGTATCTCTGAACTTCTAGTATGGATCGGAACCTGATTTTCTTCACTGGCTCGATGAAATACTGCAGCAAGAGGTATAACACAACTTTACGTTTCAATCAGCAAAAGTATATCTGAATGGAAGGTCTGCAACAGCTTCAAGGTAACACAAACAAATCTGCTGATCGAATCAAAGTCCTGTACATGGTGAAAAAGACAAGCTGACAACACTAAGAAACAAACCCTGTCAATCCTAACTCCATCTTTTCGGGGAACCTGCTCCACTATCCAGCCATCAGGAATCGTTGAAGATAGCCTGTGTTGTTGCATGCTGGGGACAATAGCCTTTGTATCAGTTTTCCGTGCCAGTTCCAACTCCTCCATGTCCCAGATCTGAAGAGCATTAGATAGCTGTTAGTGCTCCATATCGGCCCATGATTCCAAATGCATTCAAATTCCCAGTAACATGCAAGCACAATGCATTGGCTGCATTTGTTCTGTACTACTAGAACGGGATTCCATCACAAGGAAATCATAATAAGAAATGCAGTAACATTACAAACTGAAACAACCTTCATACCGCTTTAGAACCATTGAACTTAATGGGTTGACTTTAGGTAACGAGGTGTTCAACATGGAGCATGAGTTTTTATTTTTTTCCTTTCCTTTTTAATTTACTGAAGAATCATCCAAAATCAAGCTATAGCACTAAGTCATAACCTAAGAAGGTTAAAACTTCTAAATAAAGGAGATCAACTGAAGGCTTACACAGTCGAACATGTAAACGATCCGTTACTTTACCTTTCCACCAGACACAATTCCCCGTAAAGCATGCGGCGAAGTCTGAAGAAAAAATGTCAGTAGAACAGAGGCCAAATGAAAGATGAAACTAATTGAATTACGGAGACATACTTACCTTATAGCTTACTGCTGAACTAGGCCTCTTTCTCAAAGGCTTAACTTCTTCCTCCCCATACAAGTACCTCTTAATAGAGAGCAAGGATCGGAACTGGTGACCAGTTTCAGGTTCATGATAGTACTACAAAAGAGACGTTTCTTTGTTGTGAAACCAAATGAATCAAAACAATTCCTCGATACTCATACTCCACCAAGATATGCAGACCTAAGATACATGTTGCACAGCTAAAAATGTTCCCAGAAGTTTCAAAATATTAGTATTTAGTTCTAAGCTTCCAATGCATATGCTCTATTTCGTGGCACTGTTATTATGCGTACTTGAATGACATTTATCAGGACAACATGCTAACTGGTTTAGAAAGGCAATATGGAGACTAAACGCTGGATCAGAACACAAGTAGATCTGCAGCTAGGGTACATTTGAAGCCTACCCTCCTACTCTACTAATTTAAGTTTAGCCAAGTCGAATAGGAATACACCTAGTAACCAGATGCTTCAGCTATAAATCCTGCAACAAATTTGATAACATAGAAAAGGCGGAACCTCAAATTAGACCATTATGATCCGTTTCAACCCAAACGACTAACCCTAACCCAGGGAGCTTTCAAGACGAAGACCGGACAATGTCCCTACTTTTACCAGTCCAAAATGAATTCAAACGTTTACAGAAAAATTTGCACAAAATCACATCAAAGCGTCATTATCCCATTTTCAAAGATGACGACGCATCACTGGTCTCAAGTTAGCTTATGCTATCTTCCTCTAACTCAAAATGATGAGACACATCAACAATCTCTAGCAAATGAAATCGACCAATTCACAAGAAAAACTAACTACCAAGCAAGAACACTCAAGATTCCAATAACACCATAACCAGACAGCTGAGTGACTTCAATCCAACTCCAACAACATATATACTTAACCTGATATCGAAATCAAACAGTTTCGAAGTGTTGACAATGTCAAATCGAAAGCGATTAAATTATCACACCTCATGTTGAAATCGAAAACTCCACTCATTCCCTCAAGATCCCGTTAACAGAAATTCAAACAATGAGCATGGCATTCACCACACAAAATCGACATGCAACAGCAATCGAACACCTCAATTCAACGAGAAATCAACCCTCATTGTAGATAGATCAAATTCAAGCTCACCTTATCAGCTTTGACGGAGGAACCAGGAGCCCTAGGCCTCACCTCAACCACCCACCCCTCCGGCAATTCGAAGTCGCTGGCGGCCGGCGATGAGGACACGATCTGCATCTTCCGTGGATCGGCGGTGGAGGAGGAGGAGGAGGCGGAGAAGGGGCGTTTGGTGGTGGTGGTTGTTGGGGTTATTGTTCTCAGAGCCGGTGGGGATGTGAATGACGGCGGCGGCGGGGTGGAGTGGAAGAGTCGGCGCCTCCACGGCGGTTCCATGTTTGATGACTGATGAGTGTTTCTGTTTAAGAGCATCCACGTTGGTGTTGGGGAGTAGAACTCCAAATTATTGAGTTCTACGGACAATTTTTCGAGAGCCTTGTTTTTTAAGAGGGTTAAAAGTTACAATGACGTGCTCTTCAAAAATTTCATGCAAGTTTCATTCACGCATCAATTTATCAACACAAAGATCAATTAATAGAATCCAAAAACAAAATTTCAATATCCAAAAAGAATTATGAGTGATGCAGAGGAGATTTGACTGTTGAGAGTCTCAATTATAAACTCATAGAAAAAAATTTGATTTTGAGCTTTTCTTAATTTGATGATGAAATCAACAAATATTACAACCAATTTTATGATCTCAATTTCTAAAATAATAGAAGATTTACAGATATAAGAGTCTTCAAAATCGCCCCTGTTGTAGATGCTTAAGTTCTCAGTCAGTGGACTTTTTTTACTGTACTGACCCACAACCAATCTTATGGAACTCCCATGGGTGTGTTCAATTCGTAGCACGATTAAACCTTATACGTGAAGTTTAGGGTGTTGCTTAAAAATATTGTCGCCTCGTCAGTGGAGATATGAAACACCCAATATATGTGTAGAATAGTTTATATCATATATTTATCGTCAACTTATTATTTACACATTTTTATTTATGGATTATTTTCTAGAAAAAAATATGTAATCCCTCTTTCACTATATCAACAGCCAAGTTTTAGAAACTGAACCAATGATATAAACCAAGTTAAACTGAAAGAGTAAATTATTAATGAAATCATAGATAGAAACATCTAAACCAAAACGTACACGAATAGATGAACCAAAAAAGTTCTTGTCCCTGAAACCTAAGCAGACTAAATAAACTAGAGCAGTATTCTATTGTTCTACTGACTATTGAAGCCAAGAAGCCTGAGGGAACATACTGGCGAAGAATCGTAGAAACTCATCGGGAAGGAAGACATACACTATGAAAATATCACGAACCACTTAGCCCAACTTTTTATGCTCCGAAGAGTTGACGATGACTTAGGGACAGGATCAGGTTCAGATTGATTAGGCACAACACAATATCGGTTCAGATCCACGTTGACAGTGTCGTTGCTTGAGATATAGACATAGGAAGATGGATACGGCTTAGTCAGGCGAGTACCGGACATGACCACCTTGTCGGGATGATTCTCTTTGTCATCATCTTTACGTGAAACCAATATGATCAGTTCCGCTCTGCTGCTTCTTTCGTTTTCCCTTGATGGTTTACAAGCATCGAGTTTTGCTTCATCCCATAAATTCTCACACAGGGCGACACCATGTTCAAGAGGACGAACATTTTGATGATCATAGAAATAGTTGAGGGTTGCGTTGTAATGGTTCATTATGTTCCAATGCTTCTCCACTGCCTCAGCCCACCTTGGATGGTAAACGTCGAGGCATTCTCTGCACGTACAGAAGAGGAATGGCGGTGTAGAGAAACTCACTGGTCTCGTGCTAAGCTCGTCCATGGTGCCATGTCTTCGTATGTTGGTGAAAAATACCAGGGTCTCTTGGAGATGCTGGGGTAGGGCGAGGACTTCTTGGAAATCAGTTCATCCAATCCATAAGGTAGACAAGCTCCAAAATAAATAGACATCGTCCATCCGATGCTACCAGGACGTAATCTTGTGTCTTCAACCATAAGGTCATAAGCCTTCACCTCATCGTGATAAGAAGCCTCCTCCCATGACTCTTCCGAAGTCTCCGAGGACTCTTCCCAAGTCTCTAATGAATTTTTCAAAGTCTCTGGCTTGTCGTTGTAAGTTTCCCTCTCTGATAGGAACTCACCATTCTTGCTGTCGATTGTTTTATCCAACTCAATCGAACAGATGCGGTATAGTAGTATGAGTCTTATCAAGGATATGTGCTCGATTTAGGAAGAGAGCTAAAGACCTCCATAGTAAAGGATACTATAGATTATAATCAATACACATATATCTAATATCTTACATATCTCGCCTTCCGGAGAAAAAAAAAACTTATATATCTCCGTCAATATTTTATATCTTCTAGCATATGCATATTGTTCTATCCCATAATTATAAAATCTAAAAATGATTTAGAGTATTCCAAAATCAATATCCTTAGTTTTCTCCCACCTAATCCTATGAACACGCTTTGAGCAACGCTAATGATACTAGAATCAGAACATTTTATTTTGTTGATGGTTCAATATCTTTGTTATTGGTCTTGGTTTTCTTCTTAACATTGTTACCAAAAAGACTTGGTGGTTTCTGGTTTAACCTCATGTTTACAAATAAACATTTACCATTTAATCTCTTATCTTCAAACAAAATCATAGGAGTAATTTTTTTGCACAAAAGTCTAATAACAAAATAATGAAAATATAAAAAAGGTTAAAAAAAAGATATGTGGCTAACAACGTACTCCCGTCCCAATTTATCGTTGGTCGCAAGTCATGCAAGAAGAGATGCAATCCTTGCATGAGAACCACGCATTCGAGCTGGTGAAATTGCCTAAGGGCAACCGCGCGTTAAAGAACCGATGGGTCTACCGCTTGAAGACTGAAGACAAAAGCTCACAACCACGTTATAAGGCTCGATT
>JAOVYX010022780.1:0-14221 GCA_035668315.1 Drosera spatulata
GGAACTCTTGTTCCATGCTTCCCCTTTCCAGTTACAGCATACCGAATGCAAGAGGCCCATTCAGGCATAGATTCCACCGATGGCACCACAACTATGTTCTGAACTCGATTCATTATCCAACTGTCCCATGCATCAAGTAGACCATTGACATCAGAGTGCAGGATCCCAGCCAGTGCCTCAGCAGCAACACTTTGCTTTGACCTCTCCTTCGCATTTGCAAATTCATCCAATGCTCCCCTGAGGGCTACTACAACAGGCATGCCACATTCTTGAACCAGACGTTTGAAGATCCGTGCAAAGTTTGAATAAAAATTATCGCTCCCCAACAAAGTAATCCAATTAGGGGTACGTGGCCATGATGCCGTGAAGTCAAAGTAGAAGAAGGTTATTGACTTGTCTGCTACACTTTGAAACGAAGAAGTCCCACCATTTACCCTAGAAGATGTGCTGTCGCTATCGCTAGTTACATGAACATGAGAAAGACTATCAAATATCTCACTGAAGAACCCTTTTTCCTGAAAAATCTCTACCAAAGCTCCCTCAAGAGAAGATTTCGTACTTCCATGAAGTTTTCCAGAAGAAATTTCCAATTGCTCAGGGCTCCTTTTGTACGGTGATTCTTTCAACAATATGTTTAGTGCTGAGATGGCAAGAATTCTTGTTTGAGGGAGCTGACTCTTTAAATTCTTCAAAAAGTGACCTGAAAGTACCAAAGGAAACAAAAAAGGAAGAAAAAAAAAAGACATGAGCAACAAGACAACCAAATCCACCCCCATGGCCAATAATGAGATTTGACATCCAGAAAAGCCCAATGAGCAATTCTCTCAATGTCTGGTTTTGATCCTTCTCGAAGAAAATCAAAGCCTGATAATAACAAAGTGTTATGATCAGGAATCTATTAAATTCTGCAGGGAAAGCTGGAGCGCGGATCGCTAAATAATGGACAGCTAGGACTAGTTTTATCTCTCACTTATCTCTGTTAAAATGATAAAGGGTGACACTGACCAGCAGTTTCACTTAAGATCTTCGAAGATAAAAGTGGGTCACCCCTGGATGCCATCACCAGCAAGAGCAGAAGTCTGTTGGCCATGAGATTGTAACTGAAAAGGCAGGAAGCAGAAGCATGGATCACTTTTCGTATCATGCATGCAGCTAAAATTGGACAGAATTGAAATCCATTTGACTAAGATGGAAAGTAGACAAACGATATTTATCAACACTAATAATGAGTACCTACCGCCAATGCAACCCATTGGCTTCTGAGCCCATAGTACCAATCTGAGCTATTAAATCACCAAAATTTTCCCCATCAGAGCTTGATGTCTTCAAAATACTTTTTGACACTCCCGCAAAATGGATGTTGAACTTGACAAAAAGCTGCAGGCACTCAAGGATATTAGTTGGAATTACTTGAACCAAATTCATTCAGTCTATGGAAGGTACCTCATTGATTGCTTTCTGAGCCTTGAGGGTTTCATGACGTGAACTTCAGGCAAAAGGAAGCAAGGAAACTCAGTTCTTGATGTATCACATGCGTAAATAAACTCATAAGCATATAATAAAAAGAATCGAAAGCACATCAAAATAAAATCCACCTTTTAAGAATCCCAAATGCAAATGATGTAAATGCCTTTGGTTCCTGGATTAAGAATAGAGACAATATATGAGCTGAATGTAGCTACCCCAAATCGCTTTACAAGGTTTAGGAAAGATGAATACCATAGTCAAATGTTCCAAAACTGCTTGGGTAGACAGGATCGTGCATGAACCTAGAACAGCATGTTCAGGTGCATTAGGGTTTGCCAAGTTCTCTGTTAAAGTAAGCATGCACCTTGAAACCACTGATGGCCATCTCTTGATCATCTTCAGGAGAGACTTTCCTGCAAGTCTGGCAGACAATTCAACAAGAAACTCAGTCAGGGAGACAATAATGCAGGTATACATATTTGATTGAAGAGGTCTGTTTTACAATTCACCGAAATGTGTCTAGCAAACTAAGACATTATACTCTAAGACATCATACTAGTTGAACTACAAAGTCCCATGAGAATTTCGTTCATGCAAAACACCACTGGCCCATTCTCTCATGCTCCTAATACTCTGAGTTCACAAAGGTTTGGAAGCATGCCTAGCAATTAAGCTGTCCAAAAACACCTTAGGAGATACTTAACCGCCTCTCCCTCAAACTTCTTTTTGTAGTAGTAGTCTTCTGTTGTAATTTCAAATGTCTCATTAGGTCTCCCTTGATTTCCCCTACGCCGTTGTCTAACAATATGCTCATTAGATAGTCTACACAACTCGAATATAAGTTCATAAGCACCTATATAACAGCCTACACAACCGCTGAGATATCTATCTAGGCTCCAAACCTAAAGCTCCCGGGAGTTGGAAGGTGGCCAAACAGCCCGAGGCCTTCCAACGCTTTTAAGAACATAATCGAGAACCTTCTCACAGATTAAACTTCAACCACAGAAAATACAAAGGAAAATGCAAAATAGGAAAGGTATCATCACCGAGAACTATGCCCCAAAATTCTAGAAGCATTTCCAAATTGACTCTAGCTATTAACCAACTCGACGAAAATATACAAGCATAACTAACAGAGGTTTTTGGGGCTCACGAGCGAACAGTTTCATAGCTATGCAAAGCCAGCTTCAGAACGTCATCCATCAAAAGGATGGCAAAGTTTGATGGAGACATGTTCCTATTAGTCTGATAAAGATGAAAAGAGGACTGGGATGATCTCCATGTATTGTGCATATGTGCCTTGTCAACAAGTGCCCATCGTGGCCTGGCATGAGGAAGGAATAGAAATTTAACACCAATAAATCCGAAAGAGAATTTTAATACTGGGAGATCAATCAATTGCATAATTGGTTAAAAAGAGAAGGAGCTTTTGCCTTCTTTTGCCTTTCGCATAAGATGAAATGATGTAGTTTACTGGAGGTTCAACAATGGCATAAGACTCCAATTTCCAAGCCTGCCTGTGGTGCGACCACTCCTCATATTCTAAGCTTCCTGCATAAAGAAACACAAGAAGCCAATTTTAGAATTTTGACCTTGAACTAACAACAAACAACTTCTACAAAGGGGGGAAAAAGAAAGAAAAAAAGAGTAACTATTAATGTAGTTTTGGTGATCAATTGTTCTTACCATAATTCACGAGAGCATCCATGATTCGAACAACAAGAATCAGCAGGATGCTATCATCTGATTTTTCCTCGAGCAAGTACCTGGATAAAATCCCATAATGCTTGAATCCAACCTATCAACTCATTAAACCAGCCAAAATCATATTGCAAGTCAGATTGAGTTGAATATTACTTGCAGACTGCATGCATGGTATCAGCAGCTTTCTGTCTCATATCAGTGCTCCCAACCCTTGAACCAATAGCTCCAGCTACTAAGAACAAGCTATGACTCGGATCTTCAGCTTTAGCATCCACGAATGATGGCCTAAAGTCAGGCAAGCAAGATGACACTCCTTGCAACGAAGAATCGATTCGCAGGAGGGTCACCTTGAGGTGATCTTTTTCGTTGCCTATTCAGTCACCACACAGAATGATCATAGGACAAATCAGACATAGCCTCCACATGAGAAATATAAAATCAGAAAGAAGCCCACATTCTATCTAATGAATTTTTAAGGTCATCATAACACCTTGAAATAAATACTGAACAAGGACAAACATGAGAAACACATTGCATGTACTATTCATACTAATGTAGCCACAATGGGAGAAGGTAGTCATCATCACTTCGCTTTCAAACCCAAATTTCAGCGTCAGATAAGCAGAAGAATTCACCACCCTCTTTGGAAAAAATATTACTTTTTTGTTTGGGTTCTTCCTTGAAGGAGGAGTGAGGTCAAGGGGGGCGCAATTTGGAAAGAATTCAAAAGAAGAAGAAGAAAACATAATAGAATGGTCACTGCATCTGCTAGCAACATCGCTAGCACATCCTAATTGGGGAAATAGTACACGCTACATGGTGTTCCACAATTGATGAAAAAATCTATTACCACGTTACCTGCATCTGTATGAATTTTATCTTGGCATATTTTCATAAGTTCGTCCAAAGCTGATAGAAGATGCAATTGCAGTAGCTCATTCGCAAAAGAAACTTCTTCCTCAACTGGGATATGCCACTTCGGGGCTGTCAAGGGTTCCTCAACAGAGTAATCTTTGGTGCCGATCCATTTCTCCAACAGAGGAGCACCAGAATGACGTTGAACACACCTGGAAACCAAACTTTCATGAAGCTTCCCAGACACAAAATCGCAAGATAAAAAAAGTAAGAGGCCTTCAGGTCTGCACATGTTAAGTACCTGTACTGTTCCAGGGGATAATAAAGAACCAAACTTCCAAGGACAGAACGCAGTAAGTGGTCACCGCCTCCATTGACCTACACTTGAAGTAAAACAGTACAATCACCAAACAGCACAGGAAGAACCACAAACAAAGACAAAAAGATGTAACATTTTGGGTGTAAGGTATCAGCTTCATGTTAAATAAGCTAACCCAAAAAATGGTGGGAAAAAAGAACCTTCCAAGAGGGAGATTCAAATGCCAAGGCAATAGCTTCTTTCAGCTGATCCCTGTAACGTAGAATATGTGGACCTCCATAACTAATCGCAACAGATAGAACTTTTAGCATATAGTCAGTTGCTGCTTCCAGAGCAGGTGAAATTGTTAAATTTTCCTGTATAATGAAAAATAATATTCTCAATACAAAGCAATCAATGATACCAGCTAAAAAAAACGTTAGAATTCCAAAAACATACCTTGCGTGTATATGGACTTTGAAAGGTTTTTCTTCCTCCAAACCCTGTACTTGGTGCACCTTTCATGGAAGAAATAACAGTTGATAACATTGGTTCAATAAGATGCACAACAGCCTCCTGAGGGTTTGCGTGCATGCATGCACAACAGAGAAGTCCAACTTCTGCAATTGCACCAGAAAGAATGTTGCTTTGGACAAACTTGGAGATCTTTTTCAGAGCCTAAAATATGAGGGGAAAAGAGATTGAAAAATAAAAAACCTCATCCATATTTTCAAAATTTACAAAGAGGAAACCCAGTTCAAGCGGCAGAACCTGGCTATAGAGGGACTTTGAAAGTCTTCCAAGCAAAATTTCCAGCACACAGAAGTAAAAGGGACCATCTTCTACCAGAAATGTTCCGGAAGTGGTCATTGTATGTAAGCCTTCATTTCTGCAGCGAAGCAACAGGTACACGATGATGCTTGCTAACAACAGAGAAAACTCGTTCATTGTAGCAACAATTGTTTACTAAGAAAACTGCCATGAATATCCCTCAACTAGTGATACAGTTATTTTGTTGGTCGAGTTCTTTAGTTGCTTTAAATACCTAGGTCTCTATTGGGTAGAAGGAAGAAATCCTTCGACTACTTGCTGCTACAGGCCAGGATCCTATTGGGGCATAGCAAAGGGAATTCATGTATTACAGTCTATCAGGGGAGAAGTTACCGACTACATATGAACGATTTTCTTACACGACACTGCTGGGCTCCAAGTGCAGAAGCAACGAGAACAAACGACTGAAAAATTCATCCAGCCACTCTGAGAAGCAAATAGTAGAAATTGGTGACAACTCGTCAGTACTATCTTCCAATGCAGCCATCTGCAAATAATCAAACAGTGAGCATGAGCAGTAAACCTATCATGGACAGAAGGAGGCTTCAATGTCAAATTTAAGCTTACATTAGAAAATATGGAACCAATTAACTGCATGGTTGCCAGTGTTTTAGGAGGATCATTAGCATCCATACCAAGCAAGGCATTTGACAGTGAGACCATCAAAAGCTCACTAAAAGATTCAACATTGGCAAGCTCATCAGCATGATCTGAGGCAGCAGATACAGAGGATAAAAACAGAGACCTCCCCGAATATGCAACTGAAGTCACAGCAGTCTTCAGCTGGTGAGTTGCTGTCATCTGACAGGTACACAAGACGTGATTCAGCACCAACAAACAGTCAGTCCTACTTGAGTAACATGAGGGATCTAAAATTCTTCAAGACACTTAACAACAACATGCTACAATATGCCAGTTTACACTGGAAGCTACTATTCAAGCAAGATGAATAATTGGGCTTGAACTTTTGTCCTTGCAGCCCCTACCTTCCACTACCCAAACCAGCCCACACAAAATGAACACAAGAGGAGATACAAGTATGCTTTAATGAAGCCAGCTATCTCAAGGATAAAAAAAAATCCACAGCTGGAGAATTAAACCATTATATCCACTTCCTCGGAAAAAGGATCCTTGGTATTGAAAAACCAATCTTACAAGTTGTGTTGGTTGAGGGAAGTAAATTGGTTCTTCATACTTTTCATGATTAAGAACAATGTGACGGAACAAGACAACCATGAATAATGGGAGTTATTGTGAGCTAACCCCAAAGAAACAAACATTTGGCCAATCTAGGAACCATAACCACAGAGCTAAAGCAGGACCCCTTATTCCCATCACAAATAGCAAGAATAGAACCCCAAACCTTAATAAAATCTCGTGCTAACCCCACGACCATCCTACACGACCACCCTCCTCCCCCACCCCACACAAATGAAACAATAACAACAAATCAAGCTTTTATCCCATAAAGTGGGATCGACTACATAAATACGACGACGTCATTCCAATCTGTCATGTACATCATCTTCCGTAAAATTATGATAGGTCATATCATACTTCAAGGTTTCTCTCATAGTCTTTTTAGGTCTCCCTCGTCCTCTCTTGACATGTGTTAACTCCCAAGCTTCACATCTCTTAACAAGAACTGTGACTGGTCTGCGTTTTACATGACCATACCATCTTACTCGTGACTCCCTCATCCTCATCTTATTTTCTACTGGAGTCACACCCATTTTTTGTCTGATAACTTTATTTCGTATCCTATCTATTCTTGTATGCCCATACATCCATCTTAACATTTTCATCTCGTTTACACTCATCTTCTGTATGTGCTGTCAGTTAATTGTCCAACATTCTGACCCATACAACATCGCTGGTCGAACCCCACACAAATGAAAAAGAAAAGAAAAAACGAAAAAAGAAATGAAGGAAAGTAAACCACCACTTACACCGGTGGTAGCAATTTTTCTGCTCAAAACTGCAAAGTTGAGGAGAATAATGGGTTTAGGAAATGAAGGCAGATTGAGTATCCACATTTCCGGCCATAAATATTCCAAGGTCTATAAGTTAGCATCTTGCAAGAAAAGTTGCCAACCGTACTATCTCTAAAGTATCAGACAATTTCAACAAGACCAAAAATGAGACTTTATCAAAGAGAAAACTGATAATAACAGAAAACTTCAATTGATGTACCAATAGCAAATAAAACGAACCGTTTCTAATGCCATTTGGAATCGAGAGGCTACAAAAGGTAGAACCAAAGAAGGATCAATATAAGACAATATTGATGTTGATGCTGCAACTGCCTCCGACATTTGCTCATTCTTGCTATATTGTCCTCTCTCAATGAGCTTCAATGCAACAATGACGAAGGATCTCCGCTCTTCTTTTCCAAGAAAGAACTCTGTATGGGTACTGCTATCCACAGTCCTGCATCGAAAATACTTTAGCAACAACAGAAGCGTTTCTATTTGCAGTGAAAAACATCCCAATCATTAACCAACAAAAGGCATGTTATTCAACATGATGGAAAGGTGAATTCAAGTAAAGCTCACATTTGCTCACGCTGTAACCGCTTCTGGAACATAACAACCAGGTAAAGCAAAAAGCGTTCTAGAGAATAGGTCCACCGACCACCATTAGAAGGATGATAGTATCTATAATCATAAAGTGGGAAAACAAATGAATTGGGATAACAATGCAATTGCACGAGATAAGGAATACATTTGAGACAGGAGAGAAACACACTGTTCCAAGAGGTTGACCAATTTTGCTAAATGCTCTTGAGCCAAGCCACCGGGCTTCAGAAGATACACCTGCATTTCGACACACAATATTCTGAAGATAACAGCATGAATATATATCGTAGCACGCAGGTCCCATGAGCAGAGTTGGTTGTATCATTTAGAAGCAGATTGGAACTTACAATTGATTTCGCAACGGCCTTTGAAGGGGTGGATGTCTTATTTGAGAACAAGAACCTTGTATTTCTAGGAACATCTACAGAGAATGGATAAGAACCACCTCCACTTCCCACAGGAACCTATATATAATAGAAACAATTAATAATCCTTCAACTTTTTGACATACATGCTTAGCAAGGACCGACATGAAAGAAGTCTCATAGATTAGCTATTGGCAGGTCGCCATTATAGAAACACACTTCATAAATTTCAAGCATGTAATCTCAGCCAAAGAACTATTCTTGTTCCCTTTCTTCCTAAATCCCAGCCAAAACAAAGGATCAAACCACAAGAGAAGCTAGCATGCAGGAGAGAGAGAGAGAAGAAAATCAGTGTGCTTTTACTAGTTTACAAAAACTAACAAGGTAAACATGCCGATTACAAATGCCACGAATAAAGACACAGCCTAGTGCAAGACTTTCATCAAATAAAGCATTGGCACCTGGATCCTTCCGAAAGTCAGAACCAAACACTTGAGCATAAAAACAACTTTCAGACAGTATATAGATTAGTAAAGTCAAATCAAGGCGTAGACATCAGATTCAAAAGATCACCTCAAACATATTTAAAAATCTTGTGAAAAGAACTGGCAACAGTGGCTCCCACGTTAAATGGTCATAGTTCTTTATAACACGAGCAAGTACAGCAGTGAATTGACTGTTCCAAAATGGACAATTTGGAATTGAACCCCAAATTGTTATAAGATCTCCAACCCAATCCCTGTAGCACAACCAAGAGGAGAAATTGTCTGTTTTCCGTCAGATCTAAAAGAAGAATAAGCTATGACAAAGTCTTACACATGCTCCAGCCCTTACTGAGAAAAGAACTCCCGGTTCTCTGCATTAGTAGGAAGGAAAAGCCGGACAAACCCAGAACCTTCAAAGGAAGAATTGTGCCACGGATTCTCCAAAAGAGAACTGCAGAAATATCGGTAATACACAAACAAGTATAACCAAATTAAAAGATCTGCTTAATAGTTGCATATACTTTAAAAATGGGGTTAAAACAGATGCAGGAAAGGATTCGAGTGATGGAGAATATTTGAACTAGAATACATACCTAAACTCAGACCATATTTCTGATGCAGATCCTGAGGGAAAGAACCTTCGGCAAGACCGAACAAGAGAAGTAACAGTCTCGAAATGCCTTTGTTTTATCCTCCATCCTTCTGGACCTGTGCTTCTGCAATCAGGCATCAAGAGTCAGTCATATATAGGTTTCGGCTTGCTGTTGCCGTGCAGAAACACACAACTGAGTATTGCAAATGCATCACGACCATACATTTTATTTGACCACCTCTTGTCTTAGTTTCTTTTAGTTAAGATACATTGGTGGGCCTTCCATCGTTGGTTCGAACTAGTGGTAGAGTAAGTTATCAGTATGGTATTAGAGCGCAGGCCCACATGTTGGACTAATAGTCATATGTCTTCCATGTTTTCCATTTACAGTGTCCACGTGTAGGCCCAAATTAGCACCACACGTGACAGGACGTGTAGAAAAATCTACATTGGGATTCGGGAAAGCCACACACTAGTATTTTTCATGAGTCACTCCTCTTATGGCCAATTAATTTTACAAATGAAGTCCATGATTCTACACTTATTTATCACTTAAGTTGCATGATGAGCAAAAAAAGAGGCACAAGACTGCGTAGACGGAGAGAGAGAAAAAAAGCTGCAGTTAATGTCCTGACAACTAAATAAGTCAAGCTTAATCAGCTTCCTAAAAGATCCCAATGCCAGTATGCAATGTGCTGAGAAAGGATCCTCTTTCACCATGAAGTCAATAAGAACAATTACAAACAGAAAGAGAAATGTTGAAAACAAATGCTGAAACTGACGACATGATGTCATTAGTAATTACCGAGTGAAATGTGTCTGGACCAAGGCATCATATAAAGGATGCCAATGGACTGCCAACGACAACTTCTTTCTGTACTTGTTTAGAATCTTAACCAACGCACTCCCCCACCTAACCTAATCAGCACAAAAAATGGTTTGTTCATCAAAGGTCTACAGACACGAAGACCACAATCAGTAACCATGCTCACAGAGATGTCATTACCTGAACATAAATTTTATCGTTGGATGCCTCAAAAACATGTAATCCAAACTCCACAAGCGCTGCCACATCCTCCAGATTCAACTCACTCTTTGCTTTTATGAACCTGCCACATGAGATGAAGCAAATTAACCGTCTGGTCTCTGTTCAGGTGATCAAGATCATTCGAGAGTACTATGATAAACTGAGACAAAAGGCAATCACTTGGAAACTTTCAAATACACCATGACACGCTACAATCATGATTTGAGCTTGCAATAATTTTTAACCCTTGGAATGTCTCCCAAGGCTAGTGCTTCAAGAATGGCACACAGCCAAGTGCCCAAATGATAAACCACTTCATGGCAGCTGCAGCAGCAAATTGACAAAAAAGTTTAAATCCAAAATCTAGATGAAATCGGACAAACGGAAATATTGTGCATAAGAATGTATTCTATGCTTTCTTGTTTCGTCACCTAGCCATAAAATAATAACACTATGATCTTGCAACGACAAACTACAATGCCGAAGTACTCGCCCATTCTAATTTTTTTCCCATATCCTAATTCGTATAACTCCATGTTTCTACGAGTACAAGATTCAGAGGGTTCTTAGATATTCAGTAGGATATCACTTACGACCGAATTAGTGATCAAGTACCCAAGTCAACATCTTAAGTCTGTGGTAAGATGAACACTATTTCCCTTTAAACTATAAGATAAACACAAATCATAACCTCATTTCTATCACATTCTCCCACAAGTTCGTACAATGTCAGCTCATAACTATGATTCAAACAGTTTTCTACATCTCCCTTGTCCTTATAGATGGGAATCAGCGAGCTCTTTCTCCACTCACTTAGCATCTTCTTGTCACTCCAAATCTTATGGAATATTTTTGTCAACCTATAAATTCCTTTGCATAAAATATTTCACACGTTTCTATTGAGATTTCATCTGGAAATAATCTCTCTTGTTATTAGCAACAAGGATAAGACTGCTTACATCTTACCCTCCCCATACCTAGTCTAGGATATAAACACCTAAGTTTGTTATTGTTGTTGCATATATTGAGATTTCATCTACACCCATAGAATTGCTAGAGCTCATCCTCTTACAAACCTCCTTAAATTCCTTAACTCCTTACTACTTATGCATCATATATAGCATGGGTTTATAGCCACATACGAGTACTGAAATGTCTCATTGAAAGAAGTCTCACTTGTTCTATTGTCTCAACCTTCAAAGTTCAAGAGAAAATTTTGAGTCTTAGTGAGGATAAGAGATGTTAAGAGTAATAAACTCAATGCAAGGAAATGTAAAAGCGATAAAACCACCTTACGAACAAACATTTGGTGCAAGGAAAAACGGAAGATTCTCTGATGCGCATAAGACTTGATAGGAGGCTGAAATTATGTTCTCAAATATGGCAACTACTCCATCCATCCCATAATACATGGGACACTTTTCTTTTTAGGTTGTCCCAATTTACATGCAATCTTTCCTTTTTTAACCAATATTTAATCTAAAAAAAATCACATCAATCATATTTTATTACAGTACACCCACTACCTTCTCTCGTAACAACCCCACAACCCCTAAAAAATATTCTTTCTTCATCAAATTCCACAAAAATTCAACACACACATAAATTCCCGTGCCGGGTTAAACGGTTGCAAGTTTTATGGGACGGAAGGAGTATAATTCTAGTGTCCCTATGAAAATCATTATAAAATATAAGATCCTACACCACGTCATGAACATCAAACTTCATCCACGAGTCCTTTACTTAAACACCAAGAGCAGAATTTCCACCCCTCATGAAATCAAGAATCTCTAGAGGCATCCTCGTGCACCACTGTTGCTCAAACTTCTATCTATATCACAATTCACACAAATAATACTTCGAATACCAATCATTACGCGACACAAATACACAATGATCCCTAACAAATACTTACATTTACGCATCTTGACTAAAACATATCCATTTTATTTGTCCAAATCAGATCATCATTTCACTTAACCTCAACAATTCCTCACTAACAGCATGCTGCAAGCTCAATCCTATGACCTATCAACATTTGTCCCACACTCGCACACGCACACACACACGATCAACAACATAAACAGATGACACAATCACATCAGATACATCAGAAACTGAAATCTCCACAATCAACAAAGCAACAGAAACTACTGACAAATCGATGACGGAGATCCACTTAAGCGTAGCGAAAACCGGCCCCGAATCATCACCATCTTCCTCCCTATACGACTCCTTCAAAGACTTCACCACTCGAGCGAAACTCTCCCTCTCCTTCTTCGCCTCCTCCGCCACCGGCGGCGGCAACCACGCGTTGTACAGATGCATTTCGATTTCCGATTATCAGAGCTCAATTGATTTCCGAATTCGAGCGGCGATGATGGAGCGGAGGAGATGATGGTGAAGGGGTATTTATAGGTGGTGTTGACTTGCAGGTGAGGGTGATTGAGATTTTTTGGGGGGTTTGGGTATTTTTCTTGTGTGGGAAGGCAAACAGTGATGGAGATTGGGGTTGAGTTGGATTCGGGAAGGGGAAATCTAGTTGTTTTCTTTTTCTTTTTTTGGTCGAAGGAAATGTAGTTGTTGATTAACGTCTGAGTTAGAAATGTGTTACTTATTGAGTGACGTAGAAATGAAAGTCTGATCGATTCTTATTTGGTGTTTTACAAATGAAGAAATAAAAAGGTGTTTGATGTTTATTTAAAACTATGATATCAAACAAATCAAGTTTATGATAAAATTAACACGAAATTTTTGACCTCACAATTAAATGAACATTTTATCATTAAATCAATTATACTTAACTTAATTATCACAATATATTATTAAGAATTTGTTTGTTCAATTTCATCATGGAATATCTCTCGTTCATTTGGGTCAAGAATGAATACATTTCATCTTTTCTGAATCAGCTCTAGGCGGTAGCTCAAAGCTGCATTTTAATCAGGAGTCTAGGAGATCAAAGTACCGAAATAAAAAGGTTGAAGTTCCATGGTCCATTGAGTTAATGACCTGTAACCGGCTTTGGAGGTTGCCTAGAGGAGGCTGAGGACTTTGTTAATATCGTCATCTCAAAGGGAAGAATCCTGGGTTTCCACACTAGGAGAGTTTCTTGTACAAAAAGGCAAACACAAGGAGAAAAAGAAGGATGAAAAACCAATCACTCTACCAACCTGCAATATCGAGTATCCGAGGGAATACATGTAAATCAATCCCAGATTCAACAGGTTTCCAGATCTTGATTCTGACAAAAACATCTGAATTGTTGTTGTACATTGAACTGATTAAAACAAGAAAAAAAAGGAAAGGAAGAAGAAAAGTTCATCGTATAATGGAAAAGAAAAGACCGATAACAAATCAAGGACGTCTCAGTTCCATCTAATCAGTAAGTCGACTCCCAAGTCCCAACCACAAGAAACTGTTTCCCCTCGCAATCCAATCCGTGCCACCCGGCATACAGACTTCCCAAGTACATCATAGACAGTAGCAATGGCTACAACGTTGGATCTCCAAAGTTCTAAAGCTCGAGAAATCCCGAGAGTATCACCAGTTGTGTTATCAGCATTCTTTCCAGAACCGATCATTTATAATTTCGTGAAAAAAATACATTCAGATACAGTCATCTACGACTAGCCCGTTTTTTACCACATAATCTACGGTGACAACTTGATGCATTCATCCGTGACTACAGAAAACGAACACATTTCGTGACTACAGAAAACAAACACATTTCAAGACACAGGTTTCTAGTCATGTGATTTTCGCCAGCCAACTTCACAGGCCTTTCTTCAGCCCCATGAATCCATGTGTCTATTTTCAGGCATATGAATCATGAGCCGCTAAGGACTCTCAAACCCAAATATACGAAAAACACCTGCAACAAAAGCTGTTCAAGTCAGAATGATAATTTAGATTGTATCAACTATGAAAGAAATCAAGCAAACCCATCCACCTTCGTCTGCTTGATATTTGTTCTTGTCATCTCCAGCATATGCAAGTAAGTTGTACCTCGGATTCC
>JAOVYX010022781.1:0-14221 GCA_035668315.1 Drosera spatulata
GAATAGATCTCGTGGAGAAATATGCACAGTGCTGTGCAAGTGTCACAGGAAACATCCGTAACAATGTCCATTTTTTCAGTTTGTGCCTTCTAAAATTTCTGTTTCAGAGATTCTCATGTAAAAAATAGGCTGTAATGATGCAAGAAATTCCCATCAAAATTTGGACCACTCAATCTGAAACTCCCCCATATGAGTCTTCTGTTGAGAGGCTCAACTCTCCCTCGGAGTTTCGGGGAGGGTTGGTTGGCTTTGTGATTTGCAAAAAGGGTTGTTTGGCTTTGTGATTTGCGAAGAGATAACGAGATGATGGATCGATACGAATGCGATGCGACAGGGTATGCGTCATTGCCGAGGACCATGAGATTAGAACCTTTTTGTGGTGATTAGAGGTGTCTCAGAACAGGAGTAACGGGAAAAAGTTTTGAGAGGGGAGAAAGAGTGTTTCATCGTGTTTCAGGGGAATTGAATCCTATTTTTCCACCACTCGGGTGTGTGTCAAGTTAATATCTCGCTGTTCTGTATACTATTCGTTATTTTCTCAATTCATAAAGCACGAAAATTTTCGATGCATCCAACTGTGTCGAAGATTTAAGAAGTTTTCATAGTATGATTATTTCTTCTTCTCATTTGTTCTCACAGATTACAACATCTCCTCCTTTCTTTTATTTATGTATGATGGGTACCGCTAGTGTCTTCGATAACATATAGAAGCAACTCAAGCAAGCTTGATCTATAAAGTTCTGCAAACATCACACAACATTCAACAGTGCGGCGGTGATTTCTGTTGCATCAAACAGCGACGATCCCCGCCGAGAAGATCTGTCCTCTGCCGCTTGTATATGGGGAGCTCGACGACATATCAACCGATCTTGAAGCCACTGATCTGCACTGCTCTTTCCTCTCGTCCATCGCTATTTGCCTCTCCCTACACTCCACACTGCAAAACGCCTTCTCACCCCTGCAACAAAACCAATATTCAATCTCAATTATCAATACTCAGATTACAGTGAAACACACAACAAATATATTTTGATAACAAGTCGCACTTGAACACACGCATGTACAATTTGTTGCAGCTCATATGAATATAATGTTCATATTTCTAACCAGTCAGTCTAGTTGAACAGAAAATAAATAAACTTATTTATAACTAATCACAGATATATCCGTCCACCAAGCCCTTTTTTTATAATTAGACCGTGAACTATTCATGTCACAAGTTTAGAATCACAACTAGAGAAAGAGATGATAAAGTACCTATACATGAAGATATCCTTGCCGTGGAGACCTTTCCCGCAAAGAAAACACGAGCTCAAAAACTCCGATTCACAAAACTCGGCAAAACCCTCGGCGGCCGCCGCCGACACCACCGGACTGACAACAAAACCGACACCCTCACTCCAAACCCCTTTACACACTCCCTCGAACTCCCCACCGTCATAGTAAAATCTGGTGATGGACTTCTCAGGTCCCCTACAAGTCACATAAGTATACTCCTCCAAGCTCTCCTCATCATCCTTCGATCCCCTCGAATCAAACAAACTAATCTTCGAATTCGAATTCATCGGGATCGGGTCCGATCGGCCCATCACGGGACGGCCCACTGCGTATTTCACCAACACCTCGCCGCCACCGGTCGGACCGGCGATGGCATCGTCGAGGGCGACGACGATGCCTAAGCCGATACCGCCATGATCGTAGTTCTTTTTGGGACTGGCGGGGCCGGCGATGATCCCGGCGGCACGTATGGCGACTCCGGTGATGTTCTTCGCCATCATCGCCGCCGGCTGGGATCGCTTGCCGAGCATGGTGAGGAGCGGCGGTGATGGTGAAGCCGATAGTGATGAGAATAGTGAATGGGAATTGGGGTTTTGATGAAAGGCGAAGGTTTGGGGAAGAAGAAGGGAGTGTCTATTTATGTATTGATGATTGATTTGAGTGGTTGGAGTTTCTCTGTGGTTTTCTCCTTTGGGGTCTCTGAATGTGATTAGTCACTCATCTAGAGGAGGATTATTTATTTGATTAGGGATTAATTGGCTGGGTTATGGTTTATGACTATGAGTTTAGGTTAGATTAAGCCCCTTCTTTTACATCGTGTATTTGTTAGGGCGGTTTGACATTATTTTAATTTTTCGTTTTTTATTTTATTGATTGATGAAATAAAAATATTTATTTTTTATTTTTATTTTTAAAACGGATGAAATAAAAATAAAAAATCAGAAAAGAGGATTTTCAGTTTCTGTTTTTATTTCATCAAAAATTATTTTACTTTATAAAGTGATTTTAATTTTCGTTATTAATTTTCTATTTCTTTTATTATTGGTTTTGATTTTTATAATTTTAAACAACGATACCAAACAATCCATATGAATACACCATAAATGTTACACTATCAAGCAAAATTGGTGCAACTTTTGTATTTATATCCATTATTCGAGATCAACTTTGATTTGTGTTATGATATGATCTAATGATATACAATCATTATATGTTTTTAAGGTTATATAGATATGTTTCTCGATCCAAGTTAACTTTATGATCGTGGATTTTTCGCTCACATCCATTATCTTAGGATGTCAATACATTTCAATCTTAACAAATGATTTTAGACAGACACAATTAACTTCACGTATGTCAAGATATATATCCTTTTGAATTGCACACATTTTATCATGCCATAACAAAGTGGTTAGCAAAGGAAGTCACTAATCATCAATGGGACAAAACATAAATGACGTCCGCCTCATGAATGACTGGGCCCCAAATTCAGGCCCATGTATATGGCCCACTAACTTAGGCCGAAGAACCTGACACGAGAAAGATGCCGTTAACAATAATTCCAAACGGCGTCGTCTAAGGGATGGGCTACGTGGCACGCTACGAGTGGGCGATGAGGTGGGGCAGTTTTGTCAAATTATTGAAAGGGATGGGAAACCACTAATGGGCCTGAAAGCCCACTCCCTCCCTTTGGGCAATTCCGGGCCCATTGCTCATGAGAGCGACGCCTTCTTTTTATGATTCAAGAGTGCCTTGATAGAAAAAGACCTTTATGCCCTGGAGGTTAATTTTATGATGACAATGCATTTATGTTAGACTTGATTGGGTGTGTTACGTTTGTCGTGATATCCCACTTAAGATCTGATCTTGTTCATTCTAAGAGATACACATTTGTTCTGATGGACTCTTTCTACCTGGAATTGTAGTCATCCTCGTACCTTATAGTACCCTAATTCTAGATTCGATATTTGCATATCGGAATGGATAGGTGAGGCGAACAACATTTTAGGAAAATAATTATAGAAGAATGGAAAAAACGCACACAACTGTGATCACACTCAATGTACAAGGTGAGTTTAAATTTAATCTTATATGGAGCACATATTGCATTTGGTATTTTCGCTATGATGAGGTCATTAACTTAACTGTCAAGAGAAGAAGTCGTCTCTTATAAAATAAAGAAATATCTTAGGCTAAGATTATATTTAAATGTTTCGTGATATAGATTCCATTGACAAATTTGAGCCTCGACGTGTAGTCCTCCGTGTGTCGATGAATGATACTCCTATCTCTATTCAGTATTCTCAATTTCTCAGGCCCAATCCCAGGGAAAATATTATGCAATTGCTACTACTTTATTTATGAAATATATATTTTATTTTAACCTCTTTTTTTTTCGTTCCTTTGGAGTCGCTTTCAGTGAATTGAGGAAATATTAGTCCAAAGTATAGTTCGATATGTTGCTATCGAGATGCAAGTAACGCCCAAAATAATTCATTTGTCAACATCCTTCCATGTCACTCTATTTTTAGCAGTTACAACTCTTCCGGGAAAAAGAAGGGTCTCTTTGCCTTTTCTTTTCTTTTCATTTTCAGGAGTACATAACATTTGATACATTTTCGTTTAAACCAAGACATAAAGAAGGGGAACGAAACTATCTTTATTGCCGTAAAACAAATCGAGGTATGACTATTACATTCACTCATGTTAAGAGTAATAATAAGTACTCACAATGGAATTACTTATCAACATTTCTCTTTTAAATTATTTCTTTTCTTTTTCTTTCTGTCTTTTAAATCAATTTCCTTTTTTGTTTTTTTGGTGGGGAAAAATGGAAATAGGCTCTTGTCTCGACTTGAATTTTGGTTAGACAACTGTGTCATCCGCGCAATACGCGGGTGTAACATTCCGAAATCTGACATATCCGATACGTGACGTTATGTCGTCACAAATCAAGTTCATGACAAGATCAAATAACGCAAACGAATTTGTAGGTATAAAATTTAAGGGAAGCTATCAAAACAACAATATTTATAAACCTGAATGCTGTTATACAAACCTAAATTATATTACAACAATATTTATAAACCAAGTTCTCAATCACATATCATCCACCAAAATCATTTGAAAATCTGCTTTCTTTGGTGAAAGCGTTTCTGATTTTCATAAATATTATGCGTGATTTGGGTTCGTGATCCAAAACCACAATATCTCTTCCGTGTATGTTGGTTTACTAAACCCTCGCTTATACGTCAAAAATCCCCCTCCAGAGAGCAGGTTTATACACAATTGGCCGATGTTCTGTCCCGCCACTACTTGTCGCTGCGCAAACGAAAAGAACTACACTTATCCTCTTACTAACTAGATTTAACGTCTCACCAAATCAACTCCATTTTGAACACTCATAGAGTCAAAGAATCCGATCTCGAAGGATCCACTATGCGACCTTATCGATGATAACGGATTTGTTCGATTAACTTTAGTTTGTTATAATGTTTGTTGTATTCCTTAAAACTATACTTTCTTTACCGTTACACATGTATAACATATTCATCACAAAGATCACACACCATTCTTCATCATTTCGATCCTCCACGGTATTGCATCATACTAGATGTATCATTTGACCACGAGGGCATTTGTATTATATTAAATATCCCGACGTCTGGGACAGGTGTCTCGAGCTTTGAAACGGACATCCCAGATTCTCTCCAAGTTGACTTTTCGACGCATTTAAATCTATAATTTCTCGTATATATCTCCAAAGATTAGTTCATAAAATTATACATAAACTAAACCCTGTAACCTTTTCATAAAATCAGAGTTTTTATCATGAAGTATTACCAATAGTACCAGTTTATTCGTTCAAATTTATATTTTTTATTAGATCAGACAGTTTGAACTTACTTTACTAATCAACTCATAACTCTTTACACATAACCCCAAATCAAGATTTGTAAACTCTTCTGAAAATTACACTTTCATACCTTTCCAATGATATAAGGTTTGTCTTCTAATTCTTATTATGTAATTCCAGATCAAGCCATAAAATCAGCCCAGTAATCAGTTTTTATAAGTTGACATATCCATACGCTTTAATTTATATTTTAAGATTCACAACTCCGAAACATGATTTATCAACTTCATTAGAAATTACACATATATTAAAATTAGAATTTATTTCAAAGTTTATAAGTTTCTCAAAATTTGTAAACTTGTTTGTAACGGGGTTTGGTTATCTCTCGAGCATTTTTTTACGTTTGAGATTTTATTTGATGATAACTCTCACTATACACGTCGGATCTTTACATCGTTAGATTCTTTGGATCCCTCACTTCACCTCAGATGTCATGGTAGTCTTGGATTAGAGATTTGACAAATGCAAAGTAAGATTCGATCAAAATAGTGTGAGTTTTGAAGTGATAATCGTGTATGACATTTAAATTCGTGATTACTTGCGATCCGGAGATTGAATTAACGTACCGTTTGTGATGTTAAATTTCTTAATTCGTTTTTTTTGACATGAATACTAATCTCACTGATTTTGATGGAGCATGAAGACGATGTCATGATGTAAAATGAGAATAATATGCGAGGGAGAGTGTGAGTTTAAGAGATATAAGAGAATGATGATGAAAGGAGGAGATGAGTGGAGGATTTATGATTGAAAGAAGGTGAAAGTGAAAGTGATTGTGGTGGTGGTGGTGGATATGGTGGGGGTGGTGTGGTGTGAGGTGGTTAGTGGAAATGATGAGTGAGAGGTGATTAATGGAAAGTGATGAGTGAGAAGTGATGTAAATGGTGAAGCGGAAGAAGGTGACAAGTGGTGGTGGAAAATAAAGAAGAAAAGTGTGAATGATGGAGTGTGTCGGGTGATATTATTTAAGGTATTGTGATACTTTATATATCGTATTTATAAATATTTTGTACAATTTAACCTTCAAAAATTATTTCGTTTGTACCGTAACGTTTCAAATATTTTATTATAACGTTCTACAGGAGAAAATATTATTTTTTGGACTAAAAATTTTACATTTGTATGCAACTTTCTTAACTCCATAACGTCCGTTACGTGTGTCACCCTTTGTAACATTCGTTACCTGTCGTGTTTTTAATCCAATTTATTCTAAACATATGTTATATATTTTTTTAATATTTATTCATCCCAAACTTCTCGGATATTACAGCGGAAAATAAAATGTCTTAATCTTATATAATTGATTAGTTATTCATAAATTGATCGTTTTTAAAATTATTTATCTTGATACCGTCAATATTTTATTGACTACGTATATATCATCATAGATTTTTTAATAATTATTTGATTTTATTGAGAATATTTATAAGATTCTTGTAATATATACAATCCATGACACTTTTTCTTTCAATTTTGTTATAAAAAGTTTTCATGTAAGAACAAAGATATCTTTAATCACATAACAAAATTTTCACCTTTAATTTTTATCCAATCGGTGGTGAAATGCATGAACTAACTTGATAAAATGAAACGAATGGACGAAAAATATGAAAATAAAAATAAAAAATGATTTTGTTCTTTTCCATTTTAATGAAGTTTTAAATGCTGTAATGTGAAAAGTTGTCATTCTTTCATCCAATGTTAATCATGCGCTGGGGACAATATGGACATAAAAGAATATTATCAAAATAATTTTTAGACTATTTAAATATTTCATTTATATATGTTTGATCCAGTTGTCAAATATTTTCGTAAAATATCTTTAGGATAAACAATATAATTATATATGTATTCTACAATATAATCTGTATGAAATTATTATGATATTTATTATATTTTTTTAGTGAAATGATTACAGCTATCAAATTAATTGTATCACACCATAAATCCGATCAAGTTTTTATAGGATGTGATATAAAAAATTTTAATTTCTTTTCATTTTTGGTAAAAACTCTTGGTTTTTTGTAATAAAATACTCTTAAGGGTGATTTATCCAAAACAATATATGGATGAAAATAATTTCAAAAAATTACACAAGAAAACATAATTCCCAAAACATACAAAATTTGAAATAACATATTCAAATCCCACCCACATCTTCTTCGTCTCACACCCATCCACACATCCATTCCAACTTCCATTATCACAATCACCTCACCGAAAACATTGTAGGAATCCGAACATCTCGTCAGAAATGTCGTCGGAATCCGACCACCTCGTCGGAGACCTAATCGGAATCCGACCATCTCGTCGGAGACGTCGCCGCAATCCGATCATCTTGTCGGAATAGAGCGTCACTTAACTCAGACGTTCTATTTCGAAACAGAGTGTCACTTAACTCAGACGCTCTATTTCGAAACAGAGCGCCTGAATGAAAAAAATAGAGCGTCTAAAGGTAAAAAATATTTTTATTCACACATGTTCTACTATAACAATATATTTTAATGATGAACAAAATAATGTCAAAAAAATCACAAAATCTTTACAATAAAATAGTTTAGCATTTGATTAACATTATTTCTCTCAGACATTTCGTTGAACACCTTCCTTACATCTTCCACCGTCCACATTTCGCATATAAATCCAAAAGCAGCCCGAATATAAACCTGATTACGAGGTACGGGATAAAGTTCTCGGGGCTAAAATGACCATTTATTTTCCTGCAAGAACTTGTTCTGCTGCAAAGAAAACATGATGAGGAAGAGGAGGAATTCAGAGAAAATGGATTGGCGAGAGGGAGGGGATGTCAAGGGGAAGAATGAAAGCTGAAGAAAGTGTTGAGATGATACCTCTGAGTTGCGGTTTGGATTCAGCATTTTTGGGATTTTGCACGAGGACGAGTGCAGGGCTGTCCGGTAGGATGATAACGAAAGAAGAATGAGATCAATAGTAATTATGTTGAATTGAGATGATTACGAAAGAAGAATGAGATCAATAGTAATTATGTTGATTGATGATAATATGTCGAATTTTGTACGAGATCGATGGCGATTGAGTGACAGTATAGTGACGTGGTGATGGTGGAGGAAGATGAGATTGTGGAAGAAGGAGAATGAAACGTGGAAATTATATATTTTGGGAATTAAAATCCCGCATGGATGTTTTTGAAATTAATTTTTCAAAACTGTATGTTTGGGTAATTTTCTGTATTTTTAATCGTATCATTTTCTTGTAATAATTTATACTAACAAAAAAAATATTTATACATATACTCTTTTGTCATGACACATATAAAGGGATAATAATATCTATGGACTATAAAAAGAGAAATATGATTTTTTTTATATTTATTAATGTTTATTATTAAATATACAGAATTTTTTTTTAAGATATAATTTTTTCAAAAATATTCCCAAAAGATACAACTCGAAAAAAAAATCCTCCAGACATACAACTCTACTTCCCCACTCTCTCTTTCCTCTCTTCCTCTCCTCTTCCACCTCACCCGCCACCGTCCCTTCCCTTCGTCTGTTCTGTTCGCTCCTTCCGCCGTCACCTCTCCTTCGACACCGTCACCGTCTCCCCAAACTCGATCATCAACCCAAAGCACCAACCAATCCGCTTGATTTCGCTTCCTCATCTCTTTCCTCGAAAGCGGTATCAAAGAAATGAAGTTTATGGATGAGGATGAGGATGAGGATGGTGATGTGTTAGAGGAGGTGGCTGTGATGATGATGTGCTAAATTCATTGTTCAATCTGTAGTTAGCGTTGTTTTTTGGGAAAATAATAAAGATGTACTATTTGATTATTCAGACGCACTGTTAAGACGTACTGTTTCAAACGATGCGTCTTTACTATTACAAACAATGCGTCTTTGTTATTCCAAATAATATGTCTTCGTTATTTCTCCTTTAGAATTTTTTAGTCGAATGGAAAAAATGAAGGTGATTATGCTGATAAAGGTGCCATCGAGTTCGACTCTCTTCAATTGATGCATTTTGGGTGCAATGTTTCATTGTTCAGACGCACTGTTTCAAACAATGCGTTTTATTATTCTAAAGAATGTGTCTTTATTATTTCTCTTTTACGATTCCAGAGTTGAATGGGGAATATGAAGATGATTATGCTGATGAAGATGTCATCGAGTTCGGTTTTGTTCAATTGATGCGTTTTGGGACGTATTATTTGATTATTTGCACGCACTGTTTGAAATAGTGTGCATTACAAACAGTGTGTCATTGTCCTCTTCTTCTTCTTCATCTGGTAAGTGAACAATCAATTAATTTGAACTCAATTTCACTCCGGTTTCATAATTTTCTGGTTTGATGTGTTTTTAGGGTTTTGAGAATCGTTGAATTGAAAAAAACGCATGAAAATGACGAATATGACGTCGATTCAGTTTCCGACAAAGGGTGATGATCGATGAAAAAGGAGTGATGTTGCTGGTGGTGGAGCGAGAAGCAGAAGAGGAGGAGGATGACAAGAAGTTATGAAAAAAACAAAAATATAGTTTTTGGGAATTATTTTTCCGGTTTACACGAGATTGAGATTTTTTTTTCATTTTTTTCTAATTTTTTCTAATTTTCCCTTAAATATATTAAAAGTCTCTCAATGATAATTGAATTGATTGATATAAAGATATCAATATAGGATGACATATCATGACATCCCTTAAGATAACATACCATGGAATATCATGGGATGATACTCAGAATTAAAAATATGATATATTGATTACTGATGTTGATTATTAAATATATTAAAAATAAAATTATAATTAATCCTTTTAATAATAATTAAATTGATTGATATTGATATATAGATATTGATATAGGATGATATATCATGAGATAGACTCTCTAAATTTAATATGTATATATATGTTTGGTTCACTCTCCTTTACTTTGTTGTACGAGTTGATTTTGTTTTATTTTGTTGGTTGTTGATGAATCATATTGATGTTGACTCCATTTTTATATGGGCAGTGGCTTTGGCTTGTCCACATTGCTTCTTTGTTTTTTGGCCAGGTGATTGATTTTCCGAAGAAAAGAAATCAAACAAAGTCATAGTGACGCGTTTGTCACTCTCTCCCTTTTCAGTTTCCTTCCAAACGTCCGGGTTTCTATTTTTTGTTTTTGGGCCCAATAGTAGGGCGCCCAATACAAGGCATTGTCTTTTGGGTCATATTGGGCCATTTCTTAATTTGCTCTACTGCGACTATGAGGCGTGTTTTTGGTCTGGTCCAGAATTGTTTCAAATGAAAGGTCCCTGGCTAGAAGAAGTTGTTACGTTTTCTGGGTTCTCAGTCATGTATTTGTCAGATTTGATGTAGGCGAGTCTGCTGATGTATTTGATGAGCATTCTTCACTGTTTTAATCATAGGCGTCTCCATTTCCCGCGTACCATTTGGGAATCGAAACGTCTCATTGGTTTCACTGTAATCGTATACGTCTTCATCGCTGAAGACGACAAGGGAACGGAAACTTCCTCTCCTCTCGAGAAACGGTGAAAACCACCGTCGACCACTCCTGGCGGCCTGTCCAGCAGAAGCGATGACTAACTCTGGTGGTGCGGTATTAAACTAACAGTCGGGACAACTGCAGAAAGAACCAAGGGACAGCCTTTAAGTCTCTAACACCTCCTTTACGCTCTGTGTAAACAAGAAAGAAGCAAGAACATTCAAATAGTAGCGATTTCATTGACATATCACTTTGTGCTATAAAGAATACACACTAAACCACTGCGAATCCTCAAGTTTAATATCTTTATACAAATCTTCGCAAAAGGCTCTTCTCACCCTACAAGTTACGATATAAACTGCCTTTCTTTCATCAATGGCCGAAAGTTCGTAACCGCTCAGCTATTGGTTACAGATCTACAATACAATACAACATCCCAAAGATTACACGGGAACTTGCCAGATCTGCAGCGACACGAATTGCACCTGTAGTGCTTAATCAAAATCGTGGTATCAACGTAACATAGATAGGGACCATCCACTGCAACTGGAAGGGATGTATCAGCAGCAGCAGCAGGCACTGACTTCCTCTAACCGTACTAGCTTTGTACATGACGCCAAGCTCGGTTTGAGTATGCCAAGCTCGGTTTGAGTGCCTGAGTGCCGCTCAAGCATTGAGACCGCAACGATTCTCCTATCATGAAGCAGCAAACTGCCTTTGATGAAGATTCTACCCTGGAACCGTTCGTACTCAGATTTGCTTATAGCGTGTTTGGATTGCCCTGGATCTGGCAGAAGGAAAGGCATATTCCATGTTTTAGCAAGCGGCATCGTGGTCATTGGTTGAATGAGGTGGCCGAGTTGTCATCATAGTGCCCTTTCCAAGCATTCCCGCTCTCTGTCCCACTACATGCTTGAGTAGGAACCGGCGCATGACTGAGATCTCCGTCCAAACTCATCTGCTGTACTTCTGCAGACGAGAGTATCTTTATGCTCTGAACACAGCTCACAAACTCCCTGAAACCGTGTAAAGACAATATTAAGATGAGAAGAAACAGACAGCAAGAAATACCAGGTGTCCGTTGAAGAAGTAATAGGTTTCTGTTTCAACTTACTCCCAAGGATCATCACCCACAAGGAGTATGTCATTTTCATGATCTACATAAACAAGCTTCCAGTCCGTCCTCTGTGTGTCTTCCAGTTGTCCTTCAATGCCGAACATCCTGGCCAGATCACGCCTGAGATCCTCGTACCCTCTATATCGAGTAACATCGATTGATCTTCCAACCGAACCACGCTTTTGTACCTTCAAAAATCACAAGCACCGGTATTAGCCAACATAAGTCAAAGCAGTGAAGCTTAGTATGATAAAAAAATGAAGGAAACCCGCGGAGCACCGGGAAGCAAACCTTTGTGTATGTTCTCATACGGGGAGCTTGTGCCCCCCAAATCCCCCCATTCAAGGCTCCATGGTCATTAATGGCAAGGTCATTGGAACATCCTGGCTTGAAACCCATATTAGGCAATCCAAATGACTGAGGACTGACAGCAGCTGACAGTTCAGTCTCAACATCTCTAGGAGGACAATTGTAATTTGAAAGCAAGTTCTGAAGATCCTTTCCAGTATCAAAATCCCTCGACAACAATGTGTCGGGCATCAAACTGTCCATACCAGTCACAAGCGGAAGACTGCTCCTGGGATGAGACTGGACGTCACCATCCATAGCAAAATTGGGAATTGAGAAGTTCTGCTGGAGGCCATTGGCATCCAAGCAATATGATGTGGCAGATGACGAGGCATCCAGCGGGTCATTGAGCGGACCTTTGAACCTCAGTTGATCAACTACTTTTGAGCTGGGAATTTCACGTTTTTGTCCAATGCTGGATTTACTATGGTTCCCTTGAACCACATTGCTTCCTGGATGAAACACAGAGTCTTCCATTGCTAGGCTTGTCATTTGCTGGTTCCGATTTAGAAAGTTTGTTGGCGGGATCTGGGATGTGTTTGTAGAGGGTGAAGTAGAGCATGATGGAGCATCGCCATCAGTTAAGCCAGATTGAGCTCTGGCCGTTGTCGGCCTCTGCAAACCTTGGAGTTGATTAGTTGGGATCTGCGGCAAGTTCACGAGTGCTGGAGTCGAACTACTGACGCCTAGCTGTTGCGGTTGATACTGAGACAAAGAATGTTGCTGCTGCTGCTGCTGCTGCTGCAGTGGCTGCAGTTGATTATGTTGAGGAGCAAGTTGTGGAAGTGTTACTTGAGGCTGTAAATGTGAACTAACTGGAGAAAGCAGAAGTTGCTGCTGCTGCTGTTGTTGCAGCTGGTTCGTCTGCTGCTGTTGCTGCTGCTGCAATTTATGAAGCAGCTGTAGGTGAAGCTGATGCTCGGAGAGATTTTGCAATGAGATTGCTCTTTGTGATAAGGAATCCGGTAACAATTGTGAAGATTGTTGCCATTGTGGCTGCTGCTGCTGCTGTTGATGCTGCAGTGGTTGATGCTGCTGCGGTTGATGCCGCTTTAGAACACTTGATTGTTGTTCTATTTGTTGCTGGAACTGTAAGTCAGGTGGCACTGCGGTCATCTCTACCGTACTTTTACTAACAGAAGGGGCATTTTGTTGAGGCGAGCTATTTCCAGAAATCAATGGTTGCTGCTGCTGCTGCTGCTGAAGATGATTATATATTGGCGTTTGTTGTAAGTTTTGGTTTACGTTCTGGTTAGGGGATACAAGAGCACCGTTTAAGAGAGTAGTTTGCGGAACTTGGGGCTTTGATTCTTGCTGCTGTGATGGCAATGGCTGTTGTTTCTGCAGTGCTTGTTGCTGCTCAGCCGGCTGCTGGCGAGGCAAAGGCGGCGGCTGTTGCTGCGAATTAACAGGATTCTGCATCAGTTGCTGAATATGCTGCTGTTGGGACCAGGACTGAGGCAGCTGCTGCTGCAACTGTTCCAATTGGTTCTGCTGTATAGCTTTGTTGAACTGGATACTTGGCACGGACAGAGAAGGCGACTGAAAGTTAAGTAGCTTGGCAGGATCATCAACACCAAGGTTACCAGGCAACATGGACGGCGAAACCATGGAAGGGAAAAAACCAGGCTGGGAGCCTGATAAGTGATTGTTCTGTTGCATGCTCATCCACTGAACAAGACTAAGGCCGGGAAACATGGAACTTGTCGGGTCCTTCATGCCGAAGTCATCCCCAAGCCATGGCATGCCTCGCTTAAACATGCTCTCCATATCAGACTCATCCTCTGCAAAAAAACAAGCATCAATACAATAACCAGATTGGTTTATAAAACATTTCAGCGATAGATGATCTAAAATAACAGCGACAACAGAGTTTCAAATGAAGAATGCAAAAAGCTATGCTACTATATAACATCAGGCTTTGTTAGAGACAGTCTACCTAATCCGGGTTGCTTTTGAAATCTGGGCCGGAAGAATGGAGGCGGGCATATATAGAAGGGAGTTACTACTGGTTCGATTTCCCAGATAGAGACTCTGCTCGGACGATCCCCAGCTGTTGATTCATCCCAACCAACCTATCAATATGAAGATGTAGGTGGAGA